>LPNX010848165.1:196548-283833 GCA_001517045.1 Pseudotsuga menziesii
TTGTACCATATAATTCTGGGATCTAGCCATTGTCTCATTACATACATATTCACAACTTTGGGGTAAAAAATGGGTTGTAACAGATGGCTTCAAAGTGGACCATGGTTTCTATTTCCATTAGTTTCATTTAATACCCTTTAACATAGGGTCAAGACATATCCTTGTTCTACCAAATTTAGGAAGTTCCTTTTAACCTAACCAAGTTATGTTTCCCCATTTTTATCTATTTCTCCTTTGAAATAAATATTCACTTGAAATCTGAAGTTGACCACGACCTAAGGGATCATAAATCCCTTGATCTCCAAGTCAACTTGAAGTTCATAGTCAGCAACCAAATTCTCTTCTTAGTTCAATTGACAAAGGTTTTAATATATTTATGTCCATCATTGTATTTCTTCAATATATTCATTAATTCAAACAATTTGGCTACCAATTTTTCTTGGGACTCAGGTCTTGCAACTCTCTATCTTCAATTATACTTCTATACATGCTCATGGATTTGTTCATAATTCATTTATGCAAATTTCTATATCTTGGTACACACTTACATCTTTGTTTCCAGTCTTATTTTGAGGGATTCTATATGGCAAGTCATCCTCCCCCTTTGTTGCTCCTAGTTTGGTGACCACATTCAAGTTTTGGGAGTTTAATGCTTCATGTTTTGGCACACTTTGTAGAATATTAACATTCCTTATGTTCATCATCACTTCTATTATTATTAGGCAAACTTCCAAGGAATGGTCTCGTACTCCACACTTATTACAAGATTGTAAATCAATTCTATCCTTTAAGGGAAAATTGGGACTTAAGTGATATTCTGTATAATATAGAAAATAATATTTTATGGATTATCTACTTTCAATGAGGCTCTTCCTCCGTAGCTTGATTTGGATTAGTTGTTTGTGCATGGTATACAATATAGTAGTAAGGATTTTTTACAATTGTGTTGCCATTTTAATATATTGTAGGTAGGCTGTTTGCAAATGGAACTATTTATGCTTGACATTTTTTAAATTGTGTGGGAAATATTTTGTAGTGTGCTTTGTTATGCATTTACAAATTTCACAATAATATCCGACTTGAACTGTTCTAGCATCTTGATGTTTGTTAGTTAGCTCTCTGAAATTCTTCTTTTTTTATGACCATATACATATCATGAACTACAAATCTAATATTTTCATTGAGAGGTCACACAACAATCTCTACATCATCTAGTTTCCCTCCAATCTCTTACCAGTCAATGAGGTCACACATTTGTCCTTGTATTCTATTTGTTGATATTTCTTAAGAACCTCTTTGAATGATTTAATTTTGTGCATGCTCAAAGGAATCCTATGTTTCTATAACAAGCCAACAACAAACCATGGGACGAGCAAGCCTTCATTTAGTGTATAAGTTATTTGGCTAAGTATATCCTTAAATCTCTTGCCATATCTCTTGCCATAATCTCTAGGGGTTTTGACTAAGTGTATCCTTGAATTTCCTGCCATAATCTCTAGGAGATTTGACTAAGTGTATCCTTGAATCTCTTTCCATAATCTCTAACCATATGATTCAGAATTTGTTTGATCTTTTTAAGCATGTGTGCTACAAGATGCTTGACATCTTGTATTTTAAAAAATAATAAGAAGTTACTCCTAATTTCATCCTTTATTATATTATTATTTGAGATTCTACCAATGTGACATTAACACAATGAGTATTTACATAGAACAACATTACCTCCAAGAAAAAATGAAAAAATGATGTAATGATGTAAAAATAAGAAACATATAATTTGTCAATTTAAATAAAGTTCTAACCACCTAGAAACACAAAATAAAAAATATAAATTAACCACTTAATTTGAAATATAAAAAAAATTCATTTATATATAAAAGGTTTAATTACCTTACCTAACTTGTCAAGTTTGTTGATATAACATTTAATATTTTAAAATACAAATAAATTAAAATAATAATACAAAAAATAAGTTATGTATATTTAACACTATAACAAAACATAAATAAATTAAAAATAATAATAATTAGTTATGTAAATTTAACAATATATGTACTTCAAAATATAGATAAATTAAAAGTAATAGTAATATAATATAGTAATATAGTTATGTAAATTTAACAATATATGTACTTCAACTTTGAAGTGCATATAATGTTCAACAAAAATGGCTGCAACCTTCCTTAAACTTGCTGTAGCAACCAAAAAAATTCTCTCATGATTGCAACCTTCCATAAACTTGCAGTAGCAAATTCCAAGAAAGTAACTTTCTCCGTTTTAGGGGAACTTAGAAAAGACGCTTCCATACTTGCAGTAGCAAACCAAAAAAATTCCCCGTTTTAAGTAAAGACGTTTTTCTAATAAAAAATTTTCCACTCCATAGCCAGATGTAAAAGTTTGAAATTATACTTTTCAAATAAATGTAAAAGTTAAAGTTTGAGATTATACTTTTCAAATAAATGTAAAAGTTTGAAATGATACTTTTCAAATAATTAATTTTCCACTCCAGAGAAAGATGTGAAAATTCAATGGCTGGTGGACCATTACTTTTCAAATAAATGTAAAAGTTTGAAATGATACTTTTCAAATAATTAATTTTCCACTCCAGAGAAAGATGTGAAAATTCAATGGCTGGTGGACTACTAAATGGTGTAAGTGACATCTTTCAATGACAATAACGACATCTAAGGCCTCGCAAAGTCAACTCCTCTCACATCCATATCCTTCGGACTTAAAAACCAGTGTTTCTTCACACTCCATAACCTCAAAAAGGCAAAGTAACAAAATAATCCAAGTGGTCTTTCCTCCAACAAATTTTGCAATTTACTATTGATAGATCGTTAGAGAAATTAGTCATTCTGAAGTAAATTTCATTAAAATAAAATTGGAGACAAAAAATTTGCATCTAGCATAACACAATGGTAATAGACAAGAGTAGAAAGATTAAAAGTTCCAAAACATTAACGAAAAACCAGGAACAGCAATGCATTGTAATTCCAGACATAGACGTCTATTGATGTAAACAAGCGTATATACTGATGTGTGAATGCAAACATTATCACTAAGCTTCTATACAAATTACTGTCACAATACCAACGAAACTAGTAAGAACTCTCGCTGAACTCGTTGCAACTTTCAAACGGGCTTTCGGGATTCACCTTTCTAATAAAAGCTATGGGGAGAAATGTGACAAAATACTTCAATGAAAATCTAAATCTAGGTGAATAGTAAATACTGTGGGGACGTTCTATGGCACAGTGGAGGGATTAGCGGTGGGATTAGCTTTAGCGCTGTTGTTGCGTTCTTGTTCTTGTTCTTGTGTAGAAGAATCTGTTTCCCAGAAGAAAAGGACGAAACTGTCGGGTTTCAAGGATAAGGTCTGGAGAGAGAGGGGAAGTGGGGGAAGAGGAGGTACGTCTACAATGCCTTCCAATATCTGCACAACTTGACTCATCGAGGGCCTCGCATCTTCGTCATCCTGGATGCACCATCCGCCCACGATGGCAGCTCTCTTCACCTGCTCCGCGTCTGCATTGTTCATCAATTTCTTGTCAAGCAGATCCATGGCGTTTCCACTGTTGATCTTTGTTGCAGCCCACGTGGGAAAGAACACCACTATAATATTCATAATTTACTTTTATATTTTAATAATATTAAATTTCTGATTTTAAAATCAGAAATTGTTTTCTGATTTTAAAATCAGAAATTTAATATTATTAAAATATAAAAGTAAATTATGAATATTATAGTGGTGTTCTTTCCCACGTGGGCTGCAACAAAGATCAACAGTGGAAACGCCATGGATCTGCTTGACAAGAAATTGATGAACAATGCAGACGCGGAGCAGGTGAAGAGAGCTGCCAATTGTCATTTCTGATATTATTATTATTAAAATATATTATTAAGTAATATTTCTGATTTTAATAATAATATATAGTTCTATTTGTGGTTTATATTCAAAATCATAAACCACTGGGAAGTGTTCTGCAGTGGCCGCTCTCTGTTGGCCACCCAAGCGATTGTCTGCTGTTTAGCGGTGGCATACCAGATACCCACATACCATTTATTAACATTGTTGTTGTTAAGATTGAAGAATCCCAACTTAAATTTACCGCCCTTCGAAATGCGGGTCTCATTGCCTGTCAAAGAAGAGCCTAACACTATCTTGTCGGAAGCTGCATTTGCAGAATCGCCAGGATTGATGAGAAGTAGCAGCAGGAGGAAGAAACAACCCACAATCAACGAGAGTTGAGCTCTCTCACAATTTCCAGCCTCCATTCTGATATCTATGAGCTGCTATGCTGCCCTGCCATCCATAATGTTGAAAGCCTCTTCTATTTATGAACGCGATCGGACTCTGAATGTTGTCAGTTCAACTTGAAGTAGTCAACACCTACTACCTACATTCATGAGCTAACACCTACACTCACGGACTCACTTATGACTTGTGTACAGTCAATGATGGCTCACGTATTTTGAAAAGTTGAAATCAAATCGACTTCTCTATTTCTTCGATCTATTCCTACTATTTAAAATGAGTATGAACTCTAAAATTCTTTAATTATCAATTAATCTTTGGCATTAACCGATTTTTTTTCGAAAATTTTCGAAAAAAATTATTCTATTTATTTGTAAAAATTGAATGTAATCATGTTTGAATTACAATTTTGATGGTAAAAATAAATTCAGCACTCTTAAAAATCTTTGAAGCACTCAAAATCCCAAAACTTGACATTTATAATCTTGGAATTCCAATTTTGATAGTAGAAAAATGAATTCAACACCTTCAAAAATTCTCAAAACACCCAAAAATCTACAACAGTTGCAACTTGAATTTTTTAAAATCTCCACCAGATTTTATCAAAATCTTGCTTAAAATTTACACTTATTCTTATCCAAATCTTAGAATTTTTAGACTATACACTTGTTAATATAATAATAATTGAAATTTTTTCATACTTACAAGAAATAATATAATACTAATTAAAAATACTTTTTATTCATAAATTACAACTTACAATATAATATTCAAGTTATAAATTTAAAAATTATTAAACATAGACCTAGCCCTGCACTACTTTAAAGTGGAATAAGAAACCTATGAAACTATCAATAACATTGATTATCCCCTTTCCATTTGAATAAAGTAATCAATAACACCATTTTAATTAGAAAATTATAACCCTGATTATTCAAAGTAATCAATAACACCATTTTAATTGGAAAGTTATAACCCTGCACTACTTTTAAATTGGAATATGAAACATATCAAACTATCAATGTCACTGAGTATCCCCTTTTCATTTGATTAAAGTAATCAATAACACCATTTTAATTAGAAAGTTATTTTGTTTCATAAACTAATGTTATAATAAATTTTTAATTAAATTTATTTTATTTCTAAAATTTTAAATAAAAATACATTTTTATTCTTAAGATTTTATTTATTTATTTATCATATTCTATGAAGACAAAATAACTAATTATATTATTATTAAAAATTAAAATAATATTTAAAAATTAAACTAATAAAAAAATTATATATACAAACCCTTTAATCACATACTATACCATCAAAATACATATATATGGAATTTACATCATGACAATTAACAATATTCAATTACTCTAATCATATCAACAACTACTCTATCATATCAACTTTGATTTTAAAGAGCAAGTTGGAAAAAAAAAAGTATATATACACTTTTAATGTATGACAACTAATAATATTCAATTACTCTATCATATCAACAACTACTCTACTATATCAACTTTGTTTTTAATGAGCAAGTTGAAAAAATAAAAAATAAAAATTATATACATGAAGAATCATTAATACATGTGAAATACATATTATAACTAACCTTATTCATTTACTTCATCTAAATAGATTTATTTTAAAAATCAAACAATAATTTATATTATAACTAATTTTATTCTTTTCTTTTTTGACTAATGAGTAAAACCTTTTTCTCATGATTAAGACCGTACCAACCCTTAACATGGTTGGATTTTTGGATAACTTCCCTTATTCATTTATTTCACCCAAATAGCTTTATTTTTAAAGATCATTTTAATAAATAAATAAAATATACACACTTTATAGTGATTTGAATTTAATATTTTTATGAAATTGGTTAGTACTATTCCCTTGACTATTGGAACATTAAAAGCTATATGAAGTGGTATGTAAGTTATTGAATTTACAAACATTTAGATTTAATGACTTTTTTTTTTATGGAAAAAATAGTATTTTATTTCTTAAATTGAAAAACTACTACATTCTTTAAGTGTTGGTTGCACTATAATTCAAGGTACACATATTTGTGCTCTATAGATTTTACATTCTAAGATTATCTTGGTATTCTTAGTTCATCCCTCTCATGTCTGGAATTACACCAATTTATAAAATGCAACACTAAATTTCCAAGAAAAACCATTCCCAAAGCTGCCAACTATACTCTGTGTTAGAATATATCATTTACTGGTATACCATTTATGCATAGATATACTTAACAATCTAGTTTTCCATGTTTTTTATGTGAAATTTCATTATGGGATATGGAATACCTGAAGGTATGTTCCTCTGTTTCTTTAATAGGACATTTGCTTTATCATTTTGTTCTCTAAATATATGGACTATGTAAAAAGAGTTAAAAGCCCTAAGTAATTTCTTTAAATTGTTTCCAATACCCTTGAAGATAGATATTGTGGAGAACTTCCTCACCATTCATGAAATTTTTTCATAGCTCTAAGTCCCCAAGCACATTTTCGTCTAATGCAAGTTTCAATAACTCTCTTAACGCTAGACCCTCATCCCTGTTATTTCTTCCCCTACCACTATTAGCCTTAAAGCTCACATACCTTGTATAAAAAATAGTGATATAACCTCCCAACCCACAAATATTCTTTGCATACGCCCCATCAAAGAAACCCCTGCAAACCAAGGATAATTTTAGGGGGGGAATTTATGCCATGGGTTATTTTCCCATGTTTTTCTCCAAAAAAAGATTGGCTAATATGCATTTTTTGAAGCCATGTTTCACCCAATTTTGATGGGGTAAAAAATTTTCACCCTAAAAGTCACCAAATTATTGTATAAATGATATAATATCCTTAGAAATTGAAGTATTTTTAGAAAAATATCGTCAAATATTTTATAGCTGATGTTTTAAGAATTGGTAAGATTCTCCAACATTTATACACTTTTAAATAAGTATGGTTCCTTAAAATGATCCCTGTTGCAGCCCTTCCCATCCTGAAAAGAAGTTTAGGATCCCTTACCTTTGTTTTTGGATCTGTATATTCGAAATAACTAAGTAGAGCTAAAACCTTACCTAAAACCTCAAAGGATGGAATTTTCTAGTTTTCAAAAATCATATCATTTTCAACTCTCCAAATGATCCAAACAGTTAGAAAGGGAATGCATCTAAAAGATTTATAAGCAGGATTCTCGAACCAAAGCTTAAGATTATCTTCAATATTACCAGCATCCCATGGTAGGTCCAAACGTAAAACATCTCTCAAACCTTTCCAAATTTATTTGGAGTAATGGCACTCATAAAAGAGGTTACTTATTGTTTCCTCCTCTAGCATGCACATGCTGTAGATATCTGTGCCCTCTATATTTATTTTCCTTAACATGCCTCATGTAAGCACTCTTTCCTTCAGAATAATCCATATAAAATATTACATTTTCTTGGAGCCAACACTTTCCAAATTGCTTTCCACCACCATTTTCTTTGCTCTTCCATCCCTGACCAGAATAACTTATAAGCCAAATTCACTGATAAGATCCATCAACCAAGTTACCAATCCATATCAACATATCTAAATCATCAGTCAAGTAAATGAACCCCTTAAGCATTTCCTCCACCCATCCATTTCATTCACTAGTCATTCTCCCTAGCAATTTAAGACTTTCTGCCAATTTCCAATTCTACATCGATTTGAAAGGACCAACCAAGCACACTAATGTAGAGCATAGGTTGTCATTGATGACAACCATTAATGACAAAGGAGTAAAAAGGTTGATGACATGGAAAGCATGACTTGGTTGTTTGGGCATTGGAAGACCATTCATAGTTGGAGCACAGCACTAGTTGTTCCAAATGACACATACTGTGGTCATTTGTTGAAGATGATATGGGATGATATGGCAAGTGACAAGGCAATGAAAATGGACAAGTTCCAAAAGTGACTAGGAAAGCAATGATGACATGACTTGACAAAGCAAGCAAGCATGACATGATGTAGAGCAAAAAAGACATTGGATGGATCAATAACAAAGGCACAAGACAATGACATGAAGGATGAGGTTCCTTGTGGTAATAAAGATATAATGGATGTGTTCTTGATATGGAGGACAAGCAATGGACAAAAGAAAAGGAAATGGAAAGGTCAATGACATGGGTTAATGGCAAGGTTAAAATGAAGACATGATGATGTATGACAAATGGCAAGCTATGATGGCAAAGGTCAAGTAAGAAAGCAAGACAAAGATGGTGACATGGAAAGTAAGCATGAGGATATGGAAAACATGCTAGACGACATAGCAAAGTGTTGATGTATTTGTAACTTCAGAATGTATTCACGTGTATATCTTATGTATTGTACCCCGATGTTTATTCTGGGAAGTATCTGTAATGTAATTGAGTCATGTCATGCCTAGATGTTCCGATCGGGAGATTCAATAATATAAACAAGTCATGTAAAGTCATAGAGTATAAACCTCCTTATGGATCAAGGGTTAAAGTCACCGCAGTTGTGGGGCCCTAGGGTTATTAGACTCTCCTAGAGAAGTCGACCCTAGTGAGTTATTTTCAAGTCGGGAATTAGTATAAATAGAGAGGGAGCTTCTCTATTTATCACACATTCACTCATACTCAGTTATAGCGCATAACTGAGAGATAAAGAAGAAGCTGGGATAAGAGAGAGAGAGAGACTACTGCTATCAAAACCCCAAAATTTCCGAAAAATTCAAAAATTTTAAATCTACAAAACATTAATGTAAAACAGATTAACTAACATTAATTAGTTATGTGTTATCAACTTGCTATTGAATTTATCAGTTAGTATGTTTAGTTATAGAACATAACTTTCAGCTTACTGACTTTTGTTCCTTTTGTGACCATAAGGTGAACTATTATGCATAACTGGGCTTACTTAGCTTTCGAGCTAACGCAACGGTTTCCACTTTTCTTACAGATGTACAGGTAAGAGGTTGTGGCGCTGCATTTCGTAATTCTAGAGTATTTATTATAAGTTTTGTCATAAGAGAAAAAGCTCGAAAGAAAGTAAGAGACAAATCATTTCAACTTATGTCAAGGTATATTCAAACTGGTTTCTTTCTAGCAATAGTATTTTATGTTCCTATTGATCTGTCATCTTCTCTATTTTATTACTGTTGTAAATTATACAAAAGTATCTTAATAACTCTTTAAAAAAAATATCAGAGTAGAGAAACAGAGTTATGAAATCTATATTAAGGATCCAATTGTAACAAGCATTTCAAGTCACGTGATAACTGATAAAGGGCTTTCTGTATTACTGCAAGGGTTTGGCCTATCCTTGCAAAGTCCTTGATTATCATTGAGGGTTTTATTTTAAGTAAAAACCTTATCCCCACATGGTAAATACTACTTCCTTGTCCTAAGTAACTTGTACTACAATGCTATTTTAATCTTGGAAAAAAAATCATTAAGAGATTTTAAGTAGAAAGGAAATTAAACCTAGCTTTCTACCATCATGCCTTCCTTTATGAACTTTTTAAGCTATGCTAGCAAATAAAGGAAAAATTTTAGCTTATAAAAGCTAGAAATCAATGAATAGTTCTATTATATTTATCATACCCTTGAGCCTGGAATTAATTATAAGACTATCCGTTTCCAAAGGTGATTTTTATACTGTTAAAAGTTATTACTTCAAACAAGGAATGTTTTCCAAGGCTAATAGCAACATAATAATTTGACCCCAAGATTATATAGTTTACACTATTTAATAATCTATGGTCTTTAGGCTAATATTCTTTTACTTACTAAAGAACTTAAGGCACTTTATATTATAAGGGAAAAGTTTATATTAGCTTGCGCCTAGGTTATCTCCATATATATACTATAGCATACTATACTATCCTCCAAAGTATATAAACTATATTAAAAAGGTTAAGATTTAAATCAAAAACTTTCCAACCATCAAGCTTGTCATTACTATGATGTCGTTAAACAATTTACTTATGATTTCAAGGATTAACATAATAGAGTGGGGAATAATGATTATCATCATTTGCATGCAGCGTAGGTTGAAGAACCTCGCTCCACGACCTTGGATAAACTTTTGATCCTACGAATGATTTGGAAAATCATTCCTCTCCATCGAAAGTGTTGGTTGACTATGTAACAATACCCACTCTTCGTTGATAAATTTAACAGCCGTCGTGGCAATATTCCAGCCATGCACTGCGTGGATATAAGCGTTGTTTGTTAACCCTAAACTTCATTTCCTCCGTCTCCTTCGGTGTTGGTCGCTCTGCGACGGTGCTGTGCACCTCTGCGTGGCCTCTTCTCTTTAAAGTCTCCTCCATGTTGTTTCCTGGTCGTGGCTTGCTCCATACGTTGTATGTTGAGGTTCAGTCCTTTGTTCCTCCATTAAACTCTTCTTTGCCATACTGAACCGAACCCTCGCCAGTGCTATTGCCTTCCTCCGGGGTTTCGATTGTTGGTCCTATAGTCTTTGGACTCTGTACAAGGTTGAGAGATAATCTTCCTTTTACCTCCTTATAGGTATTACCTCCCTGCGCTGTTGGTTGTGACATAGATGCCAGCGGTCGTGCCTCCTCCACGAAACAGGTAAGGGATTAAATATGTGTTTACTGCTTGAATTTAAATTTTAAATCTCTTTAACAGGTTATGGCATTCTCATGTAGGGTTTATTCCTTGTGAATGCAGGTTTTACAACTCCAAGTGCGCAGCCATTGGTAAGAAGACTGGGGCAAGCAGGCTGCAATCCTGGTAAGCCCGGTTACACCATGGCCGGTCCTCCTTATGGTTTTCAGTTGGAACCTTCGAGGGTTGGCTTAAGAAGCCTGAAACCCTTGTTGCTTCATTTCGGTCTTAAGACTGCTGGTTAAAATAATTAATAGGTGAAACCCTTCACGCGATGTGAGGGCGTTACGGCTTAGGCCAATGTTGTAATTATTAGTTTTTCTTCTGTGTTTAAAATACTGTAAAAGAAATACTGTATAAAGGCACTGGGCTGTAAGCCTGCCTGTAGATGAGGTTGTGACCTCGACTTCTTGTCTTACTGTATAATTTTGGAAACACTAGGTGTTTTTCCCACTGTCTACAGTATAATGTATTTACTGTCTTTCTTCTTTTGTATCTTTTGTTTGTATTATTGCATTTACTTTTAGTTTATGATCTATGTAAGAGATAAGTAATATACAGGCTTAGGACAACCTTGTAGTATTAATTTATAATGTGGCCGTAAGTAATTGATTGTCTTAACTTATAATTCTTATTTTATTTGTGTAAACTGGTATTTATAGGGTTTAACCCTAATTTTACAGTTTGAGATACAATGCAGTTTTTTTAATCTGATATTATGTATTACAATACAAACTCTATTTGCATCTGTTGAGTAAATAAATGATTATTAAGCTCGATGAACGAGCAGTCTGCTGTTCTGTTAATACCTTTGTTTTTAATTATGCAACTGAGTTATTTTACTATTTATAAACTCTTTTATAATGTTACTGTTAGGGTTATGCACCTTGAATTTCTTATTATGGATTAACTTCTTAAATAATATACAGGGTTTATACCCTTAAACCAATATCATAGCTGTTGATACTACTTTCTTGCATTATTCTTGGTCATGTTACAATACTGTAATTTATATCATTATATAAAGAATTCTGTAGTCAAAGTACTCTTCAACTTATTGTTAAATAAATTTGTTGTTAAGGTTTCTGTACTGGCTTTATACCCTGACTTCTATTTATTAGAAACTGTAAATGCAAAATGCATACCTTTCAAATTATGTAAGTCGGTTATACTCTTATTATATTTTACTATTGTCTTCAAGTATTATTTATTTATTTTGTAATACACAGAGTATAAATAGTTTATTTATACATAAACGTGATTTATTTATACATTGAATATAATTAGTCTAAGTTTGCAATGGTAATAATAAAATATTACTTTAATTGTTACATTAGTAAGGCTTTTATATTGTATGTAATATAAATACATTATTATTGATATAATAATGATATTACTTCTTACCAAAGTTTCTATGATTATTATTATTTGTTGTTATTTTGGATTGGTCTATCTATTTAGTTATAATGCCTGAGTATATTCTCATAATACTCATACAATATTTTAAGCTTTATCTTATATACATATATATATAAATTCCTGTGTATATAATAACATTCATTTACCATATGTGAAAATAGAATAACAGTTTTGTAATCTGTTTAAGCTTAGTTAAAATAAAAGAAGATTCAGTAATTAAATAACTGCATTCTTAACCAAGATACAGACTAACACCTCTAGGATTTAACTGTAAAATCTAACCAATAGGTAATTACATCCTACTGTCAGTAATGTCTTTTCAGTATTTAGAAGTTAGATTCTTTCAAACTGGAAGATAAACAATTATAAGATTTTAACAGCAGAAATACTTAGTCTATCTTTTCTTTATTACAGCTAGCATTTACTGGAAACAACGATACAGTACTTAGGAAGTAGTTTTTAAGACTATAAGAAAATAAATTATGAATTTGTGAAACACTTGTAGTCACTGAAAGTAATTAAATAGGAAACTCGGTTCAGAAGGATACTATTTCTCAATACCGAGATACTGTGCTGGAGTACGGTCTGGTGAACCCAGATGTGGAAAAACACAGTAATTCTTTAACTCAGCAACAGATTTAATTACTAATAACCTGAGATACTCACATTACTAAACTAACTAACTCTTCAGTCATATAACAAAACATAACATGCAACCATTCATACTCATTAAACATAAAGAGATAAGTGACAGAACCTGTTTAAACTGGGACAACAACAGCAATGGGAGGCCGTTCCTCCCTACCAACTCCTGGAGAGCGCTCAGACAGCGACTTCTCAGGACCCCCGAGCTTGCTCTGGTCTCCCTGGTTGGAACTAGGTGCATCAAAGTCAGATACCAGTCTTCAAACTCAGTATTAACTCAGAACTATCAGTCAATTCTCTCAGCCAAATAGCTGTAATGAAATCAAGTTACTGCAGCAATCCTCTTAGAACAACTTCCTTACTGTATTTCCCTCTTCCTCAATGAATTTCCTGAATAACATTCACCTGAATGAATTCTCTCTGGGAAATATCTGAGCAGCCCCAACTCTCTTCATTGAGTACTTTTAAAAGATTGCCTAGGTCTTTTTGGGTTAGTTGTCATTTAATGAGCCACCTGCTCTGATCCCACTTTCTTGGGGGATCATGACCCCAATTATAGGGAAGTTTCCACCTGCAACTTAGGAAGTGTTTGAGGATGCTGCCACTTGTCTTTTGCCTTTCCACCTAGTTCCATCCACCAGTTTGACCAGTAACCTCTTTTTAACAGCTCTCCCATGCTGTTGTCTCCACAATTTATTTATTAATAATAAAATATTCTGAATTACACTCCATTTCTGTTGACTCTACTGAGTCATCAATTCCTACTTAGCATTAAATTTAACATAATGTCTCGGGAATATAATTAAATAATTTACATTATTTTACAAAATTGGGGTATGTGACAACTGCTGTTATGAGATCATCTTACTGTCTTTGGGTTTTACCTTTGGTGTTGATTCTATCTTTGAGGAAGTTGCAGGGTTTTCTCCTTTATGGTTTCCCCAAGGAAAATCTTTGTGTTCATTGTCTCATGTGATTGATTGATTTGCTTGTTATTCTCTTAGATAAGATCCTAAGATCATATAGCTTAAATGTTAAAAATCTAGCATGGTATTAGAGCTAACCCTAGAAGAAGACACTGTGCAGCTGCAGAAACTAGGGCTTCTTACTTTTTGGATCTATCTCCACATATTTTCATCAAAAGAAGGTTGGGATGACTCTCCTCTCCAAGGCGCATCTTTTTGTCGAAGCAGAATCTGATTCTGAGCATTTTCAGTTTTTGACCCGACACTACTGCGGGAAATTAGGGCTTTCCACATAAGTGGAATTTTTGAGTGAGCCCAGGCCTAGATTGATATTCTCCCCAAAATTGAAGTTTAGAGATCAAGATCAAATTTTTTGGTTGGGCATAACTTCAGGAAAGTAAAACCCTAATTTGCTCCTAAACTTGCTATGCAGAAATTCAGCTCGATATCTAGTTTGGATAGCTTAACCTGGTAAGATCTAAATATTTTGTATTTCCTTTTGAGTTTCTCTGTTAAGATGTATTATCATACCAAGCTTGATGAAAATCTTGAGGGAGATGATAACTTCCAAGCGTGTAAGTATAGGATCTCCTCGATCCTGGAAGAAAATGAGTTGGACTCCTACATCAATGAAGAGGTTCCAGTTCCAGAGGGAGATGAGGCTAAGGCCTCACACAAGAAGAAATTGGTCATGGATAAGAGGATTATTGTTGATTCAATCAAGGATCACCTCATACCATAGGTGTCCTCCCTAAAGACACCTAAAGAGATGTTTGATGCCCTGACCAAGCTATTTGAAGGGAAGAACATAAACCGGAAGATGACTTTGAGAAACCAATTGAAGAATGTAAAGATCCAGAATGCAAAGACCATCCAATCTTACTTTACAAGGGTCTCTCAGATCAAGGAACAACTGGAAGCAGTAGATGAAGAAGTAGAGAATGCAGAAATTGTGATGACCACCTTGAATGGTCTTCCTAGGGCTTGGGACTCTTTCATTCAACGGATATGTGCCAGAAAGAAGCTAGTCAAGTTTAGAAGACTATGGGAGGAATGCTCACAAGAAGAAGCTCGAATATTAGCACGAGAAGAAAATATGGGAAGTGAAGATCAAGCTCTCACAGTACAATCCAATAAATGTAGAACAAACCATCACAGAGGTAAGCACTCTCACCATAAGAGTAACATTAGAAAGTCTAAAGATTTGTCTAAGTTCATTTTCTATACATGTGATGAAAGAGGACACCTTGTAAGATATTGTCCTAGAAACAAATATAGATCTCTCAAGAGGAAGGGAAACAAGAAAAGACATCATGCTCATGTTGCAGAAGATGATGAGCCTTCCAAGAAGAGAATCAAACAAGACAATGATGATTCTTCAAGTGATGAAGAATATGTCTTGATTTCTGCTCTCATGGGAAACATCATGCATGGAAGCAATGATTGGATTATAGATAGTGGGGCTTCCAAACATATGAATGGATTCAAAGAATCATTTGTGAAACTATCAGAACATGAATCACCCCACAAGGTGAAACTTGGGGATGACTACCAATATCCAATAAAAGGTAGTGGAGAATCCTCCTACAAATTAAACTCTGGAAAGTCTATGAAGATGAAGGATATCCTATTTGTACCCGGACTAAAGAAGAACCTTCTCTCCATCTTTGCATTAGATGCAAAAGGCATAAGAGTTGCATTTATAGATGGCCAAGTCATCATGTGGCCAAAAGGAAAGACTATTGACGATGCAGTAGTAATTGGAGAACAAGAGGGAGGACTATACAGATTAAAGGGCCAACCAAAACAAGCTTTGGTTCATGACTTAGTAGAACCAAATGAACTTTGGCATAGAATGCTTCCACATGTGCACTATAGGGAACTACCACTTGCAAGCAAAGCTGTTGAAGGTCTTCCAGAAATGCAAGCAAAACATGAAGGAGTATGCAAGGGATGTGCAAAAGGAAAGAACACAAAGAAGACATTTTCCAAGTAGTGAAAGAAAGGCTAAAGGAATCTTGGAAATCATTCACTCCGATGTATGCGGTCCGATGTCATCCAGTTCATTAATCGGGTATGTATACTATGTTTCTTTCATTGATGTGTTTTCTAGGAAAACATGGATATACTTCATGAAGAACAAAGATGAAGTATTCAGCAAGTTCAAGGAATTCAAAACCTTGATCGAAAACTACATAGAAAAGAATATCAAGATTTTCCAATCACACAATGGCGAAGAATTCAAATCAAATGAATTCAAGAAATTATGCAAAGATTCGGGGATTAAGAGGGAGTTGACTACTCCATATAATCCACAACAAAATGGGGTTGTAGAAAGAAAGAATAGAATGATCATGGAAGCTGCAAGTGCAATGCTTCATGATCAAGATCTTCCCATGCATCTATGGGTAGAAGCTGCTAGAACAGTTGTGTATATATAGAACCGTACACCACATAGAGTACTCGAGAACAAGACACCTGAAGAAGTGTTTTTCGGCAAGAAACCAAAATTCAGTCATCTCAGAATATTTGGTTGTCCAGTGTACATACACATTCCGAAAGAAAAGAGGACAAATATAGATCCTTTAGGAAGGAAGGGTATATTTGTGGGATACTTTGAAAACTCGAAGGCTTACAGAATATACTTCCCAGGATTCAAGAATATTGACATCAGTAGGGACGTAACAATTGACGAAGACTCAGCTTACAACAAATCCAGAAAGAGACCTGCTGAAGAACATGAAGAAACTGAAGTACCCAGAATTCATGACACAACAATGAATGAAGCAATTCCAGAAGAAGATCGAGAAATAGAAGAACCTCAAGAACCTATAGATCCACCTCAAGAAAAGAATCCTCACAAGAGAAAACTTGCTTGGGTATGAGAATCTATCCAAGGTGCAAAAAGATATGGGGCTCCAAAATAAATACATAGAGAAAGGAAAAGAACCAGGTCTTGCTCCAATTATATAGCCTTATTATGTGATTTCATCGATAAAGAACCTTCCAACTATGAAGAAGCGGTAGAAAAGAAAGAATGGAAGGATTCTATGATCGAAGAGTATCAATCGATCATGAAGAATGATGTTTGGGATGTTGTCCCAAGACCAGAGGGGAAGTCTGTTGTAACTTCCAAATGGATCTATAAGATCAAGCATGTTGCAGATGGTAGCATAGATAAATATAAAGTAAGATTTGTGGTTCGTGGTTTCTCCCAAAAAGAAGGAATAGATTATGAAGAGGCTTTTGGTCTTGTATCAATATATACTTCCATCATATCAGTACTTGCTTTAGCTGCAGCAATGAAGTGGAAAGTACACTAGATGGATGTCAATACAGCTTTCTTGAATGGTGTAGTAGAAGAGGAAGTATATGTGGAGCAGCCACTCGGTTTTGAGACACATGACAGAGAGACTCATGTGTGTAAGTTAAAGAAATCCCTGTATGGTTTGAAACAGGCACCCAGGACATGGTACGACAGAATTGATAGCTTCCTATCCAGTTTGGGCTTTACCAAGAGTAAAGCGAATTCCAACCTTTCTTACAAGGTTGAATAAGGGAACCCAGTAATACTCCTACTGCATGTAGATGATCTATTTGTGACAGGTGAGGATGGGCTGATTGTTAATACAAAGAGGAAGCTTATTTTCGAGTTCGAAATGAAGGACTTGGGTATGATGCACTATTTTCTAGGCGTGGAGGTTTGGTAGAATGCAAATGGAATTTCCATGGGACAAGGGAAGTATGCAGTAGGGATCCTGAAGAGGTTCGGGATGATGGAATGCAAGGCCATGACCACACCTATGGCATCGAACCTGAAGCTATTGAGTGATGCTTCATCAGAAGCGATTGATGCTATGATGTATCGTCAGATGATTGGGTCCTTAATGTACCTGATGAATATGAGACCAGATGTTTTCTTTATTGTGAATACATTGAGCCAATTCCTGAAGGATCCAAGACATGTTCACTTGGTTGCTGCAAAGCATATTCTGAGGTACCTGAAGGGTATAGTTGATTATGGGCTCAAGTATGAGGCGAATCAGAAGATTAACTTGGAAGGTTATGTAGATTTGGATTGGGTAGGCAGTGCCATTGATAGAAATAACACTTCAGGATGTTGCTTTAGTGTGGGATCATGTGTGATCTCCTGATTTAGTAGGAAGAAATCCTGTGTGGCACTAAGTACAACCGAAACAGAGTTTGTTGCAACTTGTTTGGCTAATTATGAGGCAGCGTGGCTAAGAAAGCTACTATCTGAGTTGTTTGATCTCTAGATGAATGCTACTTGTATATGTTGTGACAACCAGTTCTGTGTGAAGCTGTCGGAGAACCCTGTGTTCCATGACAAGTCAAAGCATATCGAGATAAAAAATCACTAGGGATATGGTGCAGAGAGGAGCAGTGAAGCTCCAGTATATTGCGATGGACGAGCAGATAGCTGATGTACTGACCAAACCATTAGCCAGAGTAAAGTTTGATTAATTCAGGGAGAAGCTTGGTGTTCTCCAGATCGTGTTTTCCTCCAAAGGAAATTGATGTGTCTGTTGGCCCTTTTGACATGGTGGAAGCTTGAGCTTCACATGATCAGATGTAAGTGCAGAGATGCTCTAATGTGATTATGGGTTGCGTTACCACATGATCAGTGTAGAGACATTCTGATGTGATTGTGGGTTATGTTACCACATGATCAGTGCAGAGCCATTCTTATGTGACTGAGGGATGTGTTCCCACATGATCAGATATAAGTGTAGAGGTATTCTAATGTGATTGTGGGATGTGTTCCCACATGGTCAGTGCAGATCCTTTCTGACAAGATGAGGCCAGTTGTAAGCGTAGAGCCTTTCTGACAAGATGAGGTCGGATGTAAGTGCATAGCCTTTATGACAAGATGAGGTCAGATGTAAGTGTAGAGCCTTTTTGACAAGATGAGGTCGGATATAAGTGCAGATCCATTCTGATGTGATGTGTTCTCACATGGTTAGATATAAGTGCAAATCCATTCTGATGCGGTGTGTTCTCACATGGTCAAATATAAGTGTAGAGCCATTTTGATGTAGTGTGTTCTCACATGGCCAGATGTAAGTGCAGTGCCTTTCTGACATGGGTTTTGGATGTGTTCCTCCCATGGTCAGATGTGAGTGCTGGGCGTGCCTTTCTGACATGGTTCTTGGATGCGTTCCTACCATGGTTAGATGTAAGTGCTGGGCAAGCCTTTCTAACATGGTTCATTCCATGGTTAGATATAAGTGTTGAAGATGTTGAAGACTTGCCTGAAGGCTAGGCCTATAACCGGCATTAAAAAGGGTTGGCTCTGTAGAACTTCCTATGATGAGTAGAATTGAGATAGCACCAGTGATGATGACCTAGTGATGATCCAGCAGTGATACTTCAAATCAAGTGATGATGCAGACTTGATGATGATCTAGTGATGCTCCAGATCAAGTGATGATCCAGACTTGATGAAGATGACTTGACGATGAAGATGACTTGAATATGAAGATGACTTGAAGATGAAGACGACTTGAAGATGAAAATGAATTGATGATGATCCAGATAATACAGAGAAGAAGACTTGTGCTGATAAATTGTGTCGAGAGAATACCTTCCTAGTTAAGAGGGAGTGTTGATGTATTTGTAACTTCGGAATGTATTCACTTGTATATCTTATGTATTGTACCCCAATGTTTATTATGGGAAGTATCTGTAATGTAATTGAGTAATGTCATGCCCTGATGTTCAGATCGGGAGATTCAATAATATATACAAGTCATGTAAAGTCATAGAGTATAACCCTCCTTATTGATCAAGGGTTAAAGTCCCCACAGTTGTGGGTCCCTAGGGTTATTAGACTCTCCTAGAGAATTCGACCCTAGTGAGTTATTTTCAAGTCAGGAATTGGTATAAATAGAGAGGGAGCTTCTCTATTTATCACACATTCAGTCATACTCAGTTGTAGTGCATAACTGAGAGAGAAAGAAGAAGCTAGGACAATAGAGAGAGAGACTACTGCTGTCGGCAGATCATCTTATTGTCTTTGGGTTTTACCTTTGGTGTTGATTCTATCTATGAGGAAGTTGCAGGGATTTATCCTTTATGGTTTCCTCGAGGAAAATATTTGTGTTCGTTGTCTCATGCGATTGATTGTTGTTCTTGTTATTCTCCCAGATAAGATCCTAAGATCATAGAGCTTAAATGTTAAAAATCTAACACAAAGGTGACACAGCAAGCATGCATTTAAATGATGCATGGAAAACTCATTACACAAATTAAATGAAAATATATACACGAATATAAAATTAAATGGGAATTCGGCTGCAAAGTTTTGTAAAAATAAAATAAATCTAAATTATATCTCAAGTCGGCTCCAAAAATTATTGATGAAATGAGTATAAATACCTAATGAAGTTTCTCTAAAGAAAATGAATTCAGAGAGAAAGAAGAAGCTGTGACAAGAGAGAGAGAGACTAATGCTGTCAGGAGATCATCTTACTGTCTTTGGGTTTTACCTTTGGTGTTGATTCTATCTCTGAGGAAGTTGCGGGGTTTTCTCCTTTATGGTTTCCCCGAGGAAAATGTTTGTGTTCATTGTCTCTTGTGATTGATTGTTGTGCTTGTTATTCTCTCAGATAAGATCCTAAGATCATATAGCTTAAATGTTAAAAATATAACACAAAGTTGACACAACAAGCATGCATTTAAATGATGCATGACAAACTCATTACACAAATTAAATGAAGATATATACAAGAATAAAAAATTAAATGGGAAGTCGACTGCAAAGTTGTGTAAAAATAAAATAAATTTAAATTATATAGCAAGTTAGATCCAAAAATTATTGAGGAAACGGGTATGAATACCCAATGAAATTTCTCTAAAAAAAACAAATTCAGAATTGTAGACAGAGCTCGCAGCTATTGGTGCTCTGAGGAATTTTTGGAACTGTGTATTGAGGCAGCAGACAGAGGAGGATTTGATGGAGTTTGTGTGAGAATTGTTTGGGAAAAGGATCAGTGATGCAGCAGTAGAAATGAGTTTTTTTGAAGTTTGTTTTTAAATTATGCATTTTATCTCTTTTAAGACTTCGGTGGTGAGGAAAGAGTGCTCTGATATTTTCACATAGCACTGAGGTAGCTGCAGTAAAACAGAGGAGAAAACAATTCGGTGGTTCTACCTCTGATTTTCGGATGAAAGGAGCAGCAACAACAGTAAATATATGTCTGATGTTTTTACACCAGCAATGAGCAGAATTTGACAGAGATTGAGGGTGCAATTCTATGTCCTCTAATCAAAATCATGGGACTGATATTGGGCATTCTTTTGCAATTCGCAGTGGTTATGATGTTACAAAGTGCATTGGAGGCATGATATTTTACTTTCATTGATTTCTAGTTTTCACTCTTTGTTAGGACAGACCTCACACTTAGTTTTGGGCACAAAATACTTTTAGTTTAGCTCAAATGAACAATGGGCACAACATCTATAATCTTCATATCCAAATGATTACTATGCTACAGAATACAGGGATCAGTGTCTTATTGTTTCTCCAAAGTGTACATCATAAGTCTGGGACACGAGATAATGTGATTGGGATATCCCTTCAATAAGTACACATTCATGATTAATATATTGTTTGGAATGGCCAACTTCCAAACCTAAGATTTCTCAATACACTGTTGCAAAGTATATTGAAGTGATGAAAACGCACTGGAAACATTGAGAACAATAAGATGTACTCTCTGATCTTGAAAAGACACACTAAGAGTAACATGCAGAAAACCATTATCCATCATGAGAAGTGAGAAGATTAGGCATACCATATGAGAAAATTGAGCAACACACTATAAGCATTTGACAAGTTTATTATATGAGTGATTGATGACATGATGCTATTGAAAAATCAGTAACAAAGTAGACAGGCTGAAGACATGTGGAGAGGACAAGATTAGTGATGAGTAGACAAGTGATTGACATATGAACTGATGATGTGATAGAGATCTTTATGTATATACAAGTCAGGACTTGTACTATTTTTCTTAGTTGGATCTAAGTAAAATACCAAGTTGAGTCTTGGAATAGAAGTTGGTGCTTGTAATTTAGTTGAAGCTTATAGACCCCACGATTGTAGTTGTTTGAATCTAATATAATAAAGTTTACAAATTCATCTTATGAAGTGTTTGTGGTATCTATCTAATTGCTTATGATGATATTTGTTTAAGTAGCTGAAGAAAATTGAAATTGTAAATAGTGAGGACCCACTAATTCACCCCCCCCTCTCAGTGTTTCATTGTGTCTAGCAATTGGTATCAGAGAAGGCCTTCATTACAAGCCTAGAAAGCTTGACGGGATCATTGAACACAAAATGGAAGGACCAGCAAAGCTTATTCACAGTGAAGTTCTAGTTTTTTAAAAGTCTGATTATTTTGGTTGGAGGAGTAAAATGAAAACATTCCTAAAGAGATTCAGTGTTTGGGAAATAATGGTTAACCCACCTGTCCAGCAAAGAAAGAAGACAAAGACAACATTTGAGAAAGACGATAATATTTCCTTGAAATTTTTTATGGATGGACTATCAAGCCTTGTTTAAGAAAGTGTAAAATATTATACCTTTGCCCAGGATCTTTGGTTCAAGCTGGAAGAGTAATAGAAAAAGAAGAATCAAGACAATGAAAGGAAGCAGAAGTCAAGGATGAAAAGCAAGAAGGAAAGCAGGTACAAGCTTCAAATACAAGTGAAGGTAAGTACTCTTCAATGGATGATAATTCTGAATGTAATGATGATGAAGTTGTTCTTACAAAAGATGAAGAAAAATTCTTATTGAAAGCTTATGATGTGCTTACATGCATGTTGTTTGATATTGATCTTAAATTCAATATTAGACTTAAGAAGAAAATTTTGACGTCATTTGAAAGTTACAAAGAGGAGACAAAAGCTTTATTTATGAGAATGAAATTTAAGAACAAAAATTTGGAAGATGAGATAGAAAACCAAAACAATGGAATATGAAGATTGAAGTTTGAATTAGCAAGAGAAAAAGAGAAGATTGATCAAATCCCTAAAGATCTTGAAGAGGAAAGAAGAAATAATATTGGCTTGAGGACTCAGCTCGAAGAAGTCAAAAGAATAGAAGAAGCCATGAAGCTTTAGCTGGAAGAAAAAGAGAAGATAAATCAGAGGCTTAAAATGGAAATTGTTAGTCTTAGAAAGAAAATTGAGAAGTTAAAATCTCATGTGAATTTCAATGAAAGTTCAGTTATCTTGGATGAAGTTCGAAAGTGTCAAAGGTCCCCATTTGACACATCTCGCCTTGGGTACAAGAAGGAAGAAGAAAAATCTGAAGGTGGCACTTGGTTTTCCAAAACTCCAGAAGTAGTTCCATCTTCTTCCAAAGGTGAAGACAAAGTTGCTCACCATGCACCTGTACATGAAAACAAAGAATTTGGAATATAAAAAATGCTTGAAGAAGTTAGCACTGCACCTCAAAGAAAATTATTCAGAAGATAAGCAACTCCAAGATGGAACCAAATTCCTAGGTATGAAAATGGATTTAATGGTTACTGTTTTTCTTGTTCTAACTTTGTTCATAAGGCCATGGATTGTAGAAGAAGTGGTGGAAGACACAATGAAAAGATTAGATGTTGGACATGTGACCGAATTGGGCAAGTTGCTACTAACTATCACACCTTGAAATTCTTCACTTGTGGTGGAGTTGGACACAAAGTCCAAGTATGCATAAGCTCAAGAAGACAATTCATGAGAAGACTAGCATACATATCAGCAAGGAAAATCAATGATTCCTACAGTTTTGAAAGAAAAAGGAGAAATGTTCTCAGCCAAGGATGCTCTAAGGTATGGGTGAAGAAAAACATTTTTCTAAATTTGAATGAAGTAGATCAATGTACAAGTGAATATGGATACCGTATGGAAATACATACTTGAAGTCTTCTAAAAACTTTGAATTTACCATGAGTTCATCATTGGAGAATGAACTCAAATGGAAAATAATGGCTCTCCAAGAATAAACAGGTTCAAGGATTGGAGACATTAACAATTGGTATGATAGGGGGAGTATGGGATGTTGATACATGAATTTACTCTTCCATATAGGTGCACCAAGGATTGAAAAAATGTCTTCAAATAACACTTGTTGTTGGTATCTAATTGTATGAGAAAAATAAAGTGAAGGAAGCAACTATTTCATGGTCTTATGCACCTGTAGGACGAAGAAAATAAGCAAGTTTGATCCTTGAAATTCGTGGGTTGCCTCAGTAATCAGTAAGAATCTTTTTGAAGTTGCTACAGGAAGACATCTAATAAAAATTCCCAATAACAAAGACAAGGTTTTGGTGAATTTTTTTTAAGACTTGGTTGCTTCTTCTATCATGTGGACTGAATACTGATTATGTAGTTGGCTTACCTTAGTGATATCAGATAACCTTGAGGACATGAGCACACTTAAAAGATACAAGCATCTTTGCAATGACATTATAATGAACACAATGTTGATATAATAGTACAACAAGGCTTGATGACACCCACAACAGTAGTATGACTTGACTTTTCAATGCAATAAATTAAAGATCTTACATAGGGTGAGTAAGTCTTTCAAGTGTATATGCTACAATATGAAGTCAAACTAGTTTATTATTTTTGGATAGTGATCAACTCTTGTGACAACCCTTAATGCTATAAGTGGTCTCATTGATCTTGAAAGGGGGAGTTTGTTTTAAAAAGGCTTGACAGGGGGAGCATGGAAAATATTGGTACATGCTTACTCTAATTTTTTTATTCCCAAAAGACAAGAGTAGCACCAGAATACTATTGAAATAATTTTTGTTTGATAACAAATTGGGAAATGGATGAAATATGAACTATGTGAGGTGGCAGAAATATAGGGGGGGCAAGTAATATACATGAAAGGTGGAAATATGCAAGTGATGATCTAACAACAACAAGCCCAGATCAGGAGTTGAAATGGAAGTTTTTAAAGATACATTTTTTTTGGGTATTATGAATCCTTTAATGGCTACTTGACCCTTTGTCATTAATTTCAAAGGGGAGAGAAAATTGAGGAGGTGTTACCATCAATGACAAAGGGGGAGTTTGTAGAGTATAGGTTGTCAGTGATGAAAACCATTGATGACAAAGGAGTAAAAAGGTTGATGACATGGAAAGCATGACTTATTTGTTTGGGCATTGGAAGACCATTCATAGTTGGAGCACAACACTAATTGTTCCAAATGACCCATATTGTGGTCATTTGTTGAAGATGATGTGTGATGATATGGAAAGTGACAAGGAAATGGAAATGGACAAGTGCCAAAGGTGACTAGGAAAGCAATGATGACATGACTTGACAAAGCAAGAAAGCATGACATGATGAATAGAAAGCAAGACATTGGATGGATTAATAACAAAGGCACAAGACAATGACATGAAGGATGAGGTTCCTTGTAGTAATAAAGATATATTGGATCATGTGTTCTTGATATGGAGGACACGCAATGGACAAAAGACAAGACAATGACAAGGTCAATGAAATGGGTTAATGACAAGGTTAAAATGAAGACATGATGATGTATGACAAATGGCAAGCTATGATGGCAAAGGTCAAGCAAACAAGCAAGAAAAATATAATGACATGTAAAGTAGGCATGAGGAGATGGAAAACATGCGAGATGACATAGCAAAGGTGACACATCAAGCATAAAAAACATGCACTTAAATGATGCATGACAAACTCATTACACAAATTAAATGGGAGGTCGACTGCAAAGTTGTGTAAAAATAAAATAAATTTAAATTATATAGCAAGTCAGATCCAAAAATTATCAAGGAAATGGGTATGAATACCCAATGAAATTTCTCTAAAAAAAATGAATTCAGAATTGTAGACAGAGCTCGCAGCTATTGGTGCTCTAAGCAATTTTCAGGACTGTGTATTGAGGCAATAGACAAAGGAGGATTCGATGGAGTTTGTTTGATATTTTTTTGGGAAAAGGAGCAGTGATGCAGCAGTTGAAATGAGTTCTTTTGAAGTATGTTTTTAAATTCTAAGTTTTATCTCTTTTAAGACTTCGGTGGTGAGGAAAACTGCTCTGATATTTTTGCATGACACTGAGGTAGCTGCAGTCAAACAAAGAAGAAAAAATTTAGTGGTTATAGCTTTGATTTTTGGATAAAAGGAGAAGCACCAATAGTAAAGATATGTCTAGCTATTTTACACTAGCAGTGAGCACACTTTGACAGAGATTGACGGTGCAATTCTATGTCCTCTAATCAAAATCGTGGGACTGATATTGGGCATTCTTTTGCAATCCACAATGGTTATGATATTACTAAGTGCATTGGAGTCCTGATATTTTAATTTCATTGATGTTTGGTTTTCACTCTTTGTTAGGAAAGACCTCACACTCAGTTTTGGGCACTAAAGACTTTGAGTTTAGCTTAAATGAACAATGGGAATAACAACTACAATCTTCAAATCTAAATGCTTAATCTGCTACATAATACAAGGCTTGGTGTCTTATTGTTTCTCCTGAGTGTACATCATAAGTTTGGGAAACGATATTATATGATTGGTCCAGACCTTCAATAAGTACACATTCATGATTAATATATTGATTGGAATGGTTAACTTCCAGACCTGAACTTTCTCAATACACTGTTGTAGAGTATACCGAAGTGATGACAATGCACTAGAAACATTGCGAACAATAATATGTACTCTCTGATATTGAAAAGACATGCTAAGAGTAACATGTAGATAACCATTATTCATCATGAGCAGTGAGTAGATTAGGAAGACCATATGAGCAGATTGATCAACACACTGTAAGCATTTGACAAGTTTATGATATGATTGATTGATGACACGATGCTATTGATAAATCAGTAACAAAGTAGACAAGTTGAATACGTGTGGAGAGTTGAATACGTGTGGAGAGGACACAATTAGTGATGAGTAGACAAGTGATTGATAGATGAACTGATGATGTGACAAAGATATTTTTGTATATACAAGTTGGGCCTTGTACTATTTTTCTTAGTTGGATCTAAGTAGAAGACCAAGTTGAGTCTTGGAATAGAAGTTGGTGCTTTTGATTCAGTTGAAGATGATAGACCCCACGGTTGTATATGTTTGAATATAATATAATAAATTTTACAAATTCATCTTATGAGGTGTTTGTGTTGTCTATGTAATTGCTTATGATGATCTTTGTTTAAGTAGCTAAAGAAAATTGAAATTGTAAATAGTGTCATCCCACTGATTCACCCCCACCCTCTTAGTGTGACATTGTGTCTAACAACTACATCCCTTACAATAGCCACTCCACTAAGATTAAGGTCTCAAATCATATTAGAAGAAAGCTTAACACTCAGTCCACACACCATGATACGGTCTCTCCCAATAAGTGATTGTGATCCATCTCCCACCTTCCATGGTAAAATATCAACAACCACTAGAAAAGCCATATTTATGGATTTCTAGAACAATGAACCCCCTTTGTAAATTTTACAAAAATTTCTGACCCAATTAATCAAATTATGTCCTTCAACATAGTTAAAAGATAAAACAGATTTCCATTTTCCTTTCTTAGTAATAAAATTCCAGACCGACTTTGTTGTAAGGGCTCTTCAAAATTTAAATAATTCCATCAAACCCCACCCTCCTTCTATTTTAGGTTTTGCAATGGATAACCATGCTTCCCAATGAATTCCTTTATCAGAGTTTCTATTCCAAAAGACAATATTTATGAGTTGATTCAAAACTCCTTTGGGGATTTGAGAAATGATCATCCAAAATACCGGGATGACATTTATAACTGCTTAAATGAGCGCACTAATTTCCCACCTCTAGAGAGGAATCTATTGCACCAGAAAGTAACTCTTACCTCAAATTTTTCTGTTAGCGAGTCCCAATATTCATTCTTGTAATGGGTTGGTTTGAGGAAAAATCTAAGGTACTTAAATGCTTTGGTGAGATCAAAATGATCCATATGCCATAACTTTTGAAAAAGGTTTACATGAGTATCATCAATAACGTGGAAATAAAAAACAGACTTTCCATAGTTAACCATCATTCCCAATGCATTGATAAACTTCTCTAGAATATATTTCATTGTTTTATCTTCCTCCTCGTAATCCCCAAGAAAAAGAAGAACATCATTTACAAAATATGTGAGTAACACTTACCACCTATCCAAAAGTAAGCCCCTGAATTATGTTTTACCTTTTTCCCCAATTCAATTCCTGTTGGTATCTTTTCCATTGACGAGGGTTCATATTTCCCTATGTATCTAATAAATCCCAAGTTATCGGCCTGACATAGACTAACCCCATTGGAAACATCTGGAAAGATGCAATCTCACCTGAGATATCTATGGGGACTGCAAGAACCAGGTTTCTGCAATTATGGAAGGGGATTTATTCATCACAACATCACGGAACAACTCAACCAAAATGGATGGATGGATTACCAGTTGTACATACATATAAAGAAATCAAAATGATCCGTTGACACATTTACAACATGTAAGACATACAGATTAAAGCGTATTCCCAATCATTATTATTGGCATTCCACAACATGATAAAGTAAAAGTGTGACAAACTCATAAAGACTCATAGGAAAGATACACATATAATTAATGTGGAAACCCATATGGGAAAAACCACAATAACTCTCTTCATTTGGAATGCTTTCGGTCTATGCACTCATCTTGCAAACTTATCTCAGAATCTTCTTTACAATGGATGAGTTTCTCTGTCTTTCTCATGCTCTCATGCTTTCTTTCTTCTTTCAGGTGACCTCACTGTTAATATCATAAGGATTTAGATATCAATGATCAGTTATTAGCCATAACATCAATTTCCATGCATACGATATTATGATTCTATGATCTTACAAGGTTTTTCTATCAACGGTCGATCCTATATACCTTTTACAATTCTTGTTTCTGTTGGAGACATTTACCACCATACACACTCATTTTGGTCAATTTGGCCTAGTTAAACCACAATGCTAAGTATTATTGACATTAATTAACATCAGTGGAGTATTAAATAACATCAGCCAGTTCACACCCACGCCTACCTTCAGTCAAAGATGCTAACTTAGCCTTCTCCTACATTCGGGGAGGCTAACTGGAGCACTCTGGGGGTGATCTGAGTGTCATTAATGCACTTTATTGCTAATTGATGGTTACAATCAGTTAAACAAAGTAGTGAAGGAGACTCTCCTCATTAAATTGATTATTTAATGATTATTTAATGAACTGGATTCAACAGGGGCACCTCCAACCACTTCTGATGTTCAGTTTCACTTCAGTTAACCTCATCGGGGTTCATTGGATTCATTGAAGCGCTACCACTTGATGGTTGGCTTGCTGTGACATGTGTCTGATCTCTTTCTGTTAAGTCTCAGTCATTTATTGCACTCTCACTTCAGTTAGGGTTCAATTGAATCAATTAGGGTTTTGATCAATGGTTAACTGGAGTGTTGACTATGGATTACATTCAGTTAAGCTAGACTCACTCATTCAATTCGAATGACCTCCTTGAGGATTTGAATTGATAGTCATTCATGCTTGCAGCATGATCATTGCAATTGATTAATTCATTCTTTGTGTGAATATACAGTGCGGCTACTCATTCTGTAGCCCTTTTCACACTATTTTCATGACTATTGTTATTAATCTTTGATGAGACTTGTGTTTAGTCCCTAGATTATTGTGACAGATTTAATAGTTTCAACTATCAACTAGTTCTCAACTGACAATTCAATAGTTGTTCTAAACACCCCATTGAATCTCGTTACATTAATAAAGGCATTGATGGCCCAATTTACAATCATGCCCATTCCCAAAGATATACTATTAATCTAACTTAACTCACTCTTACATTTTTTATTTTCTCAAAACATGTCAAATTCCCGAATTCGACTTACTCCTCTCCTTTTTCTTCGTGGCCTTGCTCACCTTGTGACTAGATTCTTAATTTTTTCTAACAAAAAATGGTATGCATTTTCCTAGGGCCAATAGGCCCCCAACAATCACCTATGGCTCATCCCGAGCCACTTTGGCCAGAATCTTCTATCACATTGAGTTTCTCTGAAATTGCCAACATATATTCATTACCTCTTATGCTTCTCTCTACACATCTTATTTTTCCTTCTACATTTGTTCAACAAGTTCAGAACTGATATGTTCTGAAGTTTAAAATATTGTCACTCCCATCACCTATCACACCCACTCATGAATCGGGTGGATGGTTCTTGTAACTTTATTTGCTTAATATTGGAGCTCTGCAACACGTTCTATTCTTCTTTTCTATTGTGTCCACAATTTAGAAACCTGCTACTGTAATCTTTTGAAGTCAATAGCCTTACTCATATTCTCAACCAACAACAATTTATTTAGTTCATTTATTAACCCGTTCAGATTCTCTTATGTGGTATGAAGCTGATCTGTAGCTTGCTCCAACTCTGCATCATCCATCAAGGCTTCCCATAACTGATAAAACTGTGCATATTCTTTAGCACAAAGTGCCTCAGCATCCTGAATCTTTTGCATATTTTCAGTTACTGCCTTGTGTCACACTTCTAGTACCTCAGGTGGTGTACTTGGAGTCATCTTTGTTTCTAACTTTGCAAGTGATTGGCGGAGATCAACAGCTACCCCCCCAAGTAAAAAAACTTTGCCCTCTGGGATCGTTTTAGTCGTAATTCCCTCTTCAGATAATTTATGGCAGGCCAGCGAAACAACTTGCTCCAATATTTTCTTGTCCTCCTTACCAAATCTGTGGTTTCTACTCCATATATTTTACTTTGGTGTTGAGCGATGTGACGGTATTGTTTGAATGTTTGAGTTACTCAAACATCGCATGCTCTCTTTCCTTCAACTCATCTACTACAAGATATTGAATCGTATGCACTAAATACATAGGAATTACAGAAAAATCAATACTTACATGACCAATGTTTTTTATCATGGCATTATGCTCTGGTGTGCCCAAATCAAGTTCTTTAGGAGACATTTGAATCCTTCTGTGTTGTTGCAGTGTTGGTAATTCGATAGGTTGATCCTTGAAAGGACCAGGTTCTTCCTTTGACTCGGTCTCAAATGGTTCCCATGTGTTGTAATCTCACAGATCACATAAGGTTACTAATAATACATACTAAAACATACATACATAACAAAGACAAGAGACAAGAACAGATAGATAGAATAACAGATTATATTAGCATAAGAGGGTCCATACAATATAGAGAACTAAACCAAGTTCTCATCTGGCTCAACAACCTAATATATATGATTACAAAATAGTTACAAAATAACTACCTGTCGATTCGGTGAACCGACACGACTTTTAGGTGGCTAACCTAATCTCTAGTTAGTAGGCTGACCGACTTAGTCGACCGATCGACTAAGTTGGCTATCATTCAAGTCACATACCGAATTTCTCCTCCAACATCTCCCCCATGAACAAAATGTTTCTTCATCCCGAAGAAATAGGGATGTAGATGATGTCTACTTTTTCCAAGTTGGGAATGGCTTGATGCACCCACTGATGTGCTTCTCGCTCAAGCTTCTGGAGTTTAGTTGTCTCAAGCACTATTTGTTCCTCAATTGTGCTTCTGAGTGCTTTGTCAGTGGTTTTCCTCTTCTCAAGCGCTTGGATCCCTTGTCGAGCCTGTCTAGTGTGCTGATAGACTTGGCCGTAGTAAGCAGGACAGTCTCTCAGTACTTCTTCGGTGATTACAGACTCCTCCATGTGATCTTGCAACACTTTGTAGGCTTCAGAAAAGGCTGTGTGCTGTGCCATCAATAGTGGGATGGTTTCTTATTTCTGCTCTTCTTTTGTTTCTTGAATCTGTGCTTGGAGCGCCGACACCACACTTTCAAATAGCTGATAAGCTATTTCTAGCGGTTTGTCGGTGTCGACCTCTATTGGTCCTAGTATGATAGATTGGACCAGGTCTCTACACTTGTTAAGGAACTTAACTTGTTCTTTTTCCTTGTTTTCTAGTTCCTTACGTTTGTGCTGGTTCCTTGTCTTTGCTTCGACTGCTAGTGCTTCCAGTAGTTGTTCTAGCTCTGGATCTCTCAGTTTGGTTGCATCGACTGCAGTGGTCGACCCAACTAGATTGATGTGGACCATTGTTGGCTGTCCATGATGGTCCTTCTTCTTTTTCTTCTTTTTGTGCTTCTCTGCTTCGGCTTGTTTCGGCATATGTGTACCTGCAAAAGTCGAGTCGGGATTTTCTGTTTGTTGTGCAACAGTGGTTGATGGTATTTCTATTTGGGGTGGTGGGATGACTGTTGCCTCTAGTTGTTCGGATGCAGGTGTTCCCGAAGTGGATGCGGTTGGTACTGATGGTTGTGTTCGGGTTGGTTCTGGTGCAGCTGGTTGGATTAGGGGTTTTGAGTCGGGGGGTGGTGGTGGTGGTGGCGATGGGGTTGGTGAATGGTCGGGTGTGATTGGGTTGGAAAAAATGTGGTCGAGTGGTGGATTGTTGGTCTAAGGGGGTGATTTGAAGTTGGAGAATAGTTGGTTGATTTCTCTATTTATGTCCTCAACATTTTCTTCTTCCTCACCTATGATCGGTTCAGAGGCTGGTAGGCGGGGTTCTGGTACAGTCGAAGTGACAGCCAAGGTCCGATGCGTAGCAACTTCGACTTCCTTGTTGGGATTTCTCTCGAAGGTCGAAGTGATAGTTGCAAAGGTTCTTGGCCTTTGGAGTTCGTGGCCAGGTTGGTATCCACCGACTTCGAAGAGAGGTGATTTTGTGGAGAGCTTCTGCACCTTGGTGAATATCTCATGCAATTTTTCTATGTAAGCCTGGAGGTCTCTGTCTCTGTCGAAAATTTCTTTCACAGCTTCCGACATAGCACTTTTGCACAAGTCGAGTGGGCTTACTGAAATCTATTTTGGTACTATCTCCTCTGTTACTTTTGTCGGGGATGGAGGTGGAGGCGTAGACACAAGATCTATGACATTTTTAGGCATCATCGTGTGTGTGATCTTGACCTTCTTTGGTCGACCTTGTAGTGCTCCTACCTCGACAAATCTCTAGAATTGGGTTTCCACCGGCACTTTATTTGCTGAGGCATCCTCTATTATGTCGATGGTGGTGGATGCTAGTTCTTCTTCATCGTCTGATGATTCTGCAATGATAATCTTGCACTTACCTTTTCCTTCTTGTTGTTGTTGTGTTATTTTCCTCTTTCTTGCAGCAGCTATCTCTTTCGAAAATTTTCTTATAATTTCGTTAGTGATAGCATATTCTGGGTTTTTAGCTTCTATCTCTTCCCTTAGCTGTTGGGTCGGGATGAGACTTTCTTCCGCCGGGTTGGTTACCTGCTGCTCTGCTCGTGTTTCTTCTACCTGTGCTTCTAACCTCTGTGCCGTCAGAGGTTTGATGATGATTTGTAGTCGACCAGTGATTTCGATCGGTGTCTCCTCCGACACAAAAGTACTAATGTAGAGGTTGAGCTCATAATCCTCTTCCTTCTCTTGGCCTATTAATGGCTCCTCAATCGAGAAGTCGATTTCCTTTTCCTTCGCTAGTATTGGTACTTTTGTACCAGTTTGTCGAGACAGCTCCCAAAATATTTGTTCAACCGATGGGTAATAGTCGAGGGCCTTTGCATTTGATTTGGCGCCCTGCATGTACCATACCGCTATATGGTCAAGCTCTAACTAGATGTGGGAATTTTTGGGTAGACTTCGTCGGATGTTTTGAGGCACCCTCCATCTAGTTGTGCGGACCTTTAGTTGTTGGAGCCAGTTTTCCAACAACATTTTTTCATTTGCAAGTTCCGTCATTGTTCCTTTCTGGGAGAAGGGTTTGAATCTCTACATATGGAATTTTGTTGGTTCTTGAAAAGTTTTATTTTTTTCAGGGCAAATATAGAACATTACTATCCATAAGATAAGGGATGGAAACCTGATAATTCCTCCCGTCTCTTGGCATTTTTCACAGATGGTTTTAATCATGTCAGTGACATATTCGGCCCATATGTATATCTTTGCATTAGTCGCAATGGTGTCGACTGCTTCTAACATATCTAGTTTGAGGTCGCTTCCACGACCTACCATGGTGAGTGTTATAGCTATTATTTTGGCCATAATCTATGGCGTTCAAGCTGTGATTTGACTAATCATTCACCCTTTCGAGTTTTTGTCTGATGGTGACCCTGTTAGTTCTTCGACCAGTCCTTCTTTTATACCAACTCATACTGGGTCTCCTTTGTTTGATAACCCTGTTAGCTTGGAAATGAATTCTCCTGAGATGTCGACTAGTTGGTCGAAGTAAAATAGGCCGTTGTGGTACCGGCTGATGACAAACTTGACTGTTGTTTTTTTTGTGCCACCAAAGATGGCCATGAGCGGTGCATTGGCATAGTTGACAATTGAGTTGTGTTGTATTTTCTTGGCTTTGGGTTTAGGCTTCTTGTTGATGTAAGCCCACTCTTTTATCTCGGCCCATAGTTTTTTCCATGAGCCCTCCTGTACCTTAGCATTCTTGATGTTCTTTAGTCTCCTGAGTAATGGTGTTTCTGCAGTCTGTAACTCTTTGGCCTTGGCTGAGGCTCTGGTCTGTTTTAGTGCCATCTTGTCGGTTTGGTGGTCGGTTTCACTAAGGGGATTTTGCTTTTCAGTCATCCGGTTGCTTTGATGGTCTCTTTGTTTGAATTGCGGTGAATGGTCCTTTGGTGGGTCAGTATTTATAGGGGATGCGTTGGATGTTCTCGTTGGGAGGTGTATTAATGGCGGACGTGATGTTCCAACTGGAACACTTGAGTGTGCGTTAATGGTGAATTGGTTTTGGCGCTCAAGGTCATGAATGCGTGATGGGACAATCGAGGTTGTCGATCGATGTCGGTTATGAGAATGGTCAATGGCATTATGTCGATGGTCATGATGTCAGTGGTGAAAATGGTCGTTTCCTGTCATAGTTTTGGGCATGTACGGTATTATTTTCTTTTTGGATTTTTAGAATTGTATATATTTTGTTTAATTGTTATGGTTGTTATATATATATATATATATATATATATATATATATATTAGATGTGTTTTGTTTTAGTTTTTGTAGCGTTTTAGTCGGGCTCCATTAACGAGTTTCTGAAATACTATGCCTTGTAACGTCTTTAGTTGGATTGATCCGTTGGTATGTATCTCTTCGAAAACATAGGGACCCATCCATTCTATATGTAGATTTTTAGGTTTTCCTTTTACTCGACTATTGTATAGTAAAGCAAGTTGTTTCTGGATTTCTTGATGTTGTATCGCAATGAGTTAGTGTTATTCAAGTTTACTTAGTTGTAATAGTTGGTCCTTTCTTCCTTGTTCAACATCGACGTCATAAAATTTCTGCAATAATAGGTGTCTGTTGTCGAAAGTGTAGTGCAATTACTACTTCTTGTCCATAAACTAGTCGAAAGGGGGTTTGGTCTGTTGATCGTTTGTATGCTATTCTGTATGCCCATAGTACTGTAGGTATCTTCTCATCCCAGTCGTCTTTATCAGCATTACATATTTTGGTTAGTCCTTTTGTTAATGTTTTATTAAATGCTTCAATTGCTCCATTCGACCGAGGATGGTATGTTGTACTCCGACGATGGTCGATTTGGAACTGGTCGGTTAGGGTTTTGATAGTTCTATTAATAAAGTGTGTTCCCTGGTCGCTCATTAGGGTTAGTGGACATCCAAATCTGGTGATGATATTCTCATAGATAAACTTAGCAGCTATCTCATTGGAACATGTGTCAACTGGTTCTGCCTCTGCCCATTTGGTTACATATTCCACTACAGTTATTATGTACCTTGCACCTGTTCTTTTTACTAGTATAGGAAATGGTCCTATGAATTCTATGGCCAAAATTTCAAATGTCAAACTTGGGTTTACTGATATCAAAGGCATTTTTGTGCTAGGTAGGGGTCGACCTAGTCTTTGACATCTGTCACATTTGCTTACAAATTTTTTGCAATCTTTATGAAATGTCAGCCACCATAACCCTGATTGTTGGATTTTCTTTGCAGTTGTATCTTCTTGGAAATGTCCTCCTGCAGGTCAGTAATGTGCTTGCATAATGTTGTCTCTTTCATGTTCCGGTACACACCTTCTAACGATGTCATCTAATCCCATTTTGTATAGGAATCCATTTATAAGACTATAAGGTGCACCTTTCATGGCTAAGATCTGTTTATTTTTTATACTCATGCCTTCTGGTGCTTGTCCATCTTCTAAAAACTTAGCTATTTCCTCTAACTCTATCGGGACTGCTTCTATCCGAAATAGATGTGCATCTGGTAAGTTGTCTTCGACTCCTGTCGGTTCCTCTCCTGTGTTGATTCGGGATAAGTGGTCGAGACCGACATTTAACTTACCTAGTTTGACAACGACTTCAAATTCAAATTCTTGGAATAGTAGTAGCCATTGACAAATTATTCCATGGTGTAGAGGCTTATTCACAAGGTATTTTAATGCCTGATGATCAGTGTAAAAGATAAATGGATTAGCTAGGAGATAATGTTGATATTTTTGTAGTGCAAAGACCATTCCTAATGTTTCTCTTTCTGTCGTCGAATAATTTCTTTCAGCTTTGTTTAGTTTTCTGCTACTGTAAACTATAGGATAATCCATTCCATCATCTCCTGGCTGAGTTAGGATTGCTCCTAATGGTAGACCTGATGCATTGATGTGGACATGAAATTTAGTCTACCAGTTTGGAAACCTTAGGATTGGTGCTTCAACTAGTTTTCTTTTTAGTTTTTCAAATAATAACTGGCATTCCTCTGTCCAGTCAAACTCTTTATCTTCCCTTAATATTTATTCTAGTGCATAGGTCATATCTAAGTAGTATCTTATGAATTTTCTATAATATCCTGTATGACCTAGTAACACTCTAACTTGTTTTGAGTTCACTGGTGGTTTTAAGTTGAGGATAATTTTCATTTTTGCACAGTCGACCTTAATACCTTCTTTACAGACAATGTGTCCTAATAATATCCCTATGGGGGTCACAAATATGCATTTCCTGATGTTTAGGGATAGCTGAATTTGTCGACATCTTTCTAACATGAGTCTTAGCCATTTTCAATGATCCTTTAACATGGAGTATATGGTCCAGTCATCAAAGTATACTACCATGGTTTTGTAAATATATTCTTGAAATGTTTTGACAACAATTCTAGAAAATACTGCAGGTGCATTCTTTAATCCAAAAGGCATAACCTTATAAGCAAATGAGCCAAATTCACATACAAAGGTTGTCTTTTTCTAATCTTCTTTAGCTATTGGTACTTGGTTATAACCCGAGAATCCATCTGTAAATGAGTAGCATTCATGTCCTGCAACTTCATTTAATATTTCATCTGCATAAGGAGTTGGAAATGGGTTTGTTAGTGTCACTTTATTTAGTTCTCTGAAGTCGACACAAATTCTTAGTTTGTTTGGATCATGTTTCTTAGGTTGAACAACCATTGGACTTTCCCATTCTGATTGGTCAATAGGGTAGATGATGCTTGCTGCAAGCATGTTATCAACCTCCATTTTGACTATCTCTTTGTATTTATGAGCTAGCTTATATGGTCTTTTCTTCACAGGTCGAACATCATGTTTAGTGTCAATTTTCATTTCACCCATTTCGTGGACTAAACCTTTGAGATATTTATAATCTCTGGCAAATAAATCCTGGAACTCTTTTAATAAGTTCACTATTTTTGTTGTTTTCTCTTCACTCCAGTAGTCTCCAATCTTTGCCATTTTTGGTCGGTCATCATTTGAGATGTCGAGCTCTCTAGTATTGACTTTAGCATCTATCCATTTTGGTGATTTGGCTTCATTGATTGGTTGAATTCCTTCTTTAAAATGGGAGAATGTGGCAGGGAAGTCAGCTGCAGTCATCCTATCGACTTCCTTCTTGTCGGTTGTTTAAATTTTAAGCACTGTGCGAATAGGTTTGGTCATTTCGAGATGGTTTGATTTCCATCTAAAGCTTTTCCCTTATGTATTTTCATTTTCCAACTATAGTCTTGTCGACCATTGGTATTGTCTCGGTTTGTATATTGTTACAATTCATTGTCTGTCAGTTGTCTTGTAAGGGTTTGTTTTCTGTCGGTTGTATAAATTCTTTAATCTGTTTTGCTATTTCGACCAAATTCTCATTTTGTGTTATAAAGTTGAAATATTTAATGAAATTTTCTCTGAGTTCATGCCATAGGAAGGTTTCACCCCTAGCTTCTTCCATTTTATACCATTTGTTTGGTAAGTCAGAGAGGGTTGATGGAAACAGGTGTGGCCATGCTCGTTCATCCTTGTATCCAAGTCTTCTCCATTATTTTTCACATGTCTTAATATGATCTTTTGGATTCTGTCCTTGAAGGAATATGGGTATCTGAGCCTGTTGGGTTAGCTTCTTTCCTCCAAAACTTTCGACAAAGTAAGTAAAAGCTGATGTCCAGGTCTGCAGTCTTGTCTGATGGGTATCCCACCATCTAGCAGCTTGTCCTGTAAAAGTTTCTACTAAACTTTGTAGTCGACTATGTTCACCAATATTTTTGGACACTTGTTCTATGTGCATGACTGGTGATTCTCTTTCCTTGTATCTTGGTATTTGTGTATTATTTACATTTGTAGGTTTTAAAGTAGGGTATTCCCTAATTTTTTTCTCAAATATTTTTGGGACAATGGACACTATGAAGCACTGTTGGGTGGGATTTTTATGTACTTTTTCGATAGTCCAGCACCCTCTTGCTTGTGTTTCGTAGTTCTCGAATTCCCAATCATATAGTTCTACGTCTGAATTATAACCGAATGAGTCTTGGTTACCTAAATGAAGTTCTCCATAGATATTAGGTTCTGTATAATCTTCATTGTTGTGTACCTGATAAAGTTGTTGGATATCAACTTCTTCATTGATAGGTTATGTCCAAGGTTCTCCTTGGGATGGGTGAATAGGTACAATGACCTTTTGACCATTTCCTTTCAATTTTTATTCTTTCTTTGTCTTGGGATATCAATGCTTTCATCTTCCTTCCCCAAGGTCAACCTACTAACGCTGGGAAGGAGCTAGATCCTTCCTTAGGGTCAATAATTTCGAAGTTGACTTTGGTCGATATTCCTTTTATTGTTGTGTCGACATTTTTCCAGACTCTAATAGGTTCAATTAGGCCCTAGTCAGCTAGTTCCAGGTATATACCTGACTCATACAGTCGAGGTCTACCCAGTTGTTCCCAAGTGTCACAAGTCATGATGTTTACTTGTGATCCAAAGTCGAGCACGACTTGTCGGATGTGGTATCCTTCAATTTCCAGGTCGGCAAGTGGGTCGGCATCACTTTTATCTTTTTGATTTAGACTACAGATATTCTTTGTTTGTTTTTCAGTGTTGTTAGGTTTTATTTCATATAGAAAGTTGATGAACTGAGGTACTGAGTTATCTTTCTGTACAAGCTGTATCAATTATTTTATTGTGTTATGTCGTTTGTCGTTTGCTTCTTCTTGTCGGGCAAATTCTTTAAATACGTTTGTTGCCTCTTTATATATTTGTTTTTCTTTAACTATATTAGGGTAGACATTCTTTTCTTTTATTTTGTTTATTCATGGGTTATTGTTTCCTGTTTTTGTCCCTTGTCGAGTTACGATATGCAAATTCTTTGTATTTATTACATCATTTTTTTGCACACACGACAAGAAATTAACATTTTTCTTTTTATTTTTTTTTTCCAGCATGGTAGGGCAATCCTCTAATGAGTGATCCCCTACTCTGCAATGAGTAAAAAATTTGAGGTCAGTTCTGTCCTTGTATGGACAGTCTACATGCCGATGTCCCTCCTTATAACATGTAAAACATTGGATGGGTCGACGTGGTCGGTTGTCTCGATTCCCAGAGAATCAACCTTGACCTCCATAGCCTCCATATCGATTTTCATACTAGCGCTCATATCTTCGACCTTCATATCTTTGATTGTTCTGATCATTTGGCGTGTGGTTTTGTTCATTACTTTGTGCAACTGCGTTGGTCTGATAGACTGCATGATAATTCTGTTGGTTCTGGAGATTCAGATGGCAGTCGACCGTGTTATGATTTTCAGTTTCATAGATTGCACACCAAGATTCCTTGTTATTCTTCATGTTGAACGGATATTATTTTGTCGAGTGGTCTCCATGCTCTTGGCAAATGTCGCAAAAACATTTAGTCTACAAAAATCGAACGTCCTGTCAGCTGATGTCCTTGCGACAGTTGTCTTTGGAATGTCCGGCCGTCGAGCACTTCGTGCACCAGATATGCTGATTTTTGAGGTTTAATTCTTTTAATGACTTCTGTATGTTCTCAAGCTGCTCTTCTAGTCTGTGATCAGTGGAGTATGCTGGTATTTCCTCATCCATTTCTACTTGGAGAGCTTTTGTAAGCGCATCTTCGTAAGTCTTGAATGTCTCCAGACTTATGTGTCGACGAATTTTCTGTGATAAACCTGCAAGAAAACATTGGATTGATAATTGTTCATCAATAACATAGTCCAATTGGCTAAGAAGGTCTTTCCATCGTTTATCGTAATCGCAGACAATTTCTCCTGGCTTCTACGATGTCATTTTTAGTTTCTTTGCTACCAGATGTTTTGCATCTGGATTTTTGAAAAATGATAGAAATTGTGCTTTGATCTCGGCTTTGGTTGCTTGGGGTGTTCTCTCAGAAAAGGTCATGTACCAAGTTAATGCCTTTTTCCTCAAGGCACCAGTGAACTGCACCATCTTCTTGTCTTCATCTATAACTTGGTTAGCCTCTCAAGCCGACTCACAAACGAACCATTGTTGTTTGGGGTCCTCATCCCCCTCATATAGAGGAATGTGTGTTGACCCGTGATCCATGTTGAAATCACTGTCACTTTCGAAAGGTGGTGGTGGTGGGGGTAGTGGGGCTATTGGCTTAGTCGTCTCTGTGGAACTATGGTCGACGAAACTCTCATTCCCGTCGGTTGTTTTGGTTGTCGATTCTTCTTCGACGAGTGGTCAGTTAGTGTCAACTTCTTCTGTTGATGTCCCATTGCAATTATTTGTCTGTAGTTTTGAATGTTCTGTGTTCTCCAAAGCTGTATTTGGCAAGGGGGGTGCTCCTTCACGTGTCGATAAAAGTAAGTGGATACTTCGGTTGGAGGGTACCACTTGAAGCATAACCCAATTTCCTTCTTCTAGTTGATGGATAATTAGATGTCTACCAGTGCATGTCTCATCGTCTAGTCGGCTCCAGATACCAAAGTCACCAGCTCCTAGTCTGAGGTCCTCTTCGACAATAGCTTGTATCGGGGTATGCGGATCTGTCGAAGGTTTTACTTCCTAGGGAACTTATAATTGGAGAGCTTCTCGCTGCTCTATCCACAATTCTTCTTTCATAGGGGACGCCTCTTCTTCCATGCCTTCTTCTTGTCAGTCAAGACCCAACTCCAGCGGATCTCTTTCCTGGTCGGTCACCCTAGTACTCATTCCTCTCTGCAGTGCTAAGGCTCTTTCTCTTCCTTCTTCCCTACTTTGTAGCCTCCTCTCCCTTTCTATTTTCTGTAAGTCCGTCATACCTTTGTGTGACACTATCTTCTCGATTTCCTTTTTAGGTTGACTTCTCATTACTGGTGATTGGTATTTCCTTTAGTCGACTTGAATCCACTCCAATTTATTCTGGCATATGACTAACTACCCCCCCATAGCCTACCTGACGCTTTAGAAATCCTGGATAGTTATGTCTACTTGCTTAGGAAGTATTCCCACTCCCTTTCTACAATGAATTTTTCCCACCTCTTTTGCTTTTCCACCCAGTTAGGGTTTAATGGTGGTCCACGAAGTGATGGACGGGATTCGACAATATGACCTACTCCCTTCTCGATCAGGAATTTAAACAGCAAGGTCGGTAAGGAACACAAGAATTTCTTGATGAGTTCTATGTAGAATTTATTCTTGACGGTTTCCACCGAAGTTCTATCTTCTACTGCTTGCTCCTCACAGAATTCGTCGGCGATCTTTTCGAACCACTTCGACAAGTTTGTTCTTCCCCCATGAATCAATTTTTCTAGTAACTGTTGATCTTTAGTCCCTTCTAGCTTTTTCATCCAGGAGTTTCTTCAGAAGTTGGGGCACATATTCTACAGACTTCTCATGCGTCTCTGTAAAGAATCTTTCTTTTGCTTGTGTGGTTGTCAATCTGTTTCTTCGTGCATAATTCTGTAAATAATTTGCTACTTTACGCTCCCACCAGTCCTTGATCTCCTGTTCTGATATCATCTACTTGCATACATCTCAGACATGTACTACTGGTAACAGAACCAATGTTGTAATCTCACAGATCACATAAGGTTACCAATAATACATACTAAAACATACATACATAACAGAGACAAGAGAAAAGAACAGATAGATAGAATAACAGATTATATTAGCATAAGAGGGTCCATACAATACAGAGAACTGAACCGAGTTCTCATCTGGCTCAACAGCCTAATATATATGATTACAAAACAGTTACAAAATAACTACATGTCGGTTCGGTGAACCGACACGACTTTTAGGTGGATGACCTAATCTCTAGTTAGTCGGCTGACTGACTTAGTCGGTCGATCGACTAAGTCGGCTATCGTTCAAGTTGGCATACCAACTTGCTCCTCCAACACCATGAAACCACTACTCTAACTTATTTTACTGCAACACAGAGATTTTGTAGTAAGTATGTAATGCATCCTACTAAGTCGATATTCCTATCATCAATCCTATTACAAGTATCATTGAAAAATTCCTCCATTCGATAAAAAAGGAGGTTGTAGTCATCATTGGTAAGGCCAACAGTTCTAGATGATTTATTGGCCTTCCTCTTTTTATGAATCCTCTTCAATTCTTCAGATATTTTGTGCTTATCACCCAATTCTGGCTCTATAGGGGTCATGCTGGATTCTTCTTTATTTTCATATGGAGAGCTCTATGGGATTTCTTCTCCTTGTTGATCTTCTCCCTGATTTCTCCACGTTCCATTCTGTCATGTTTTAGTCTTAAGAGATACTTTATCATCTGTGACAGGTCATCTCCACTCTTTGGGTCAGTCCTAAATGATTGTATCAATGCATTCCTCAGTTAGTTGAAACTCAGTGTCTAACCATTGGTTCTCAGGGTCTTTTCATGGCTATAGATAGATGTGGTGAGATGTGATAGAAAATATGATAATATTGTGGAACCTCTGGACAATCGCCACATCAATCCTTGCTTGGTTCCCAATGTGATGCCTCAATGTATCAGCATGTAGTTAAAACTCAATGTTATTATCCTTTTTCTAGCATGGATTATCCTTCTCATACCATAGGTTCTGGTATTGTGCCCCTCGACATTGAATAGGCACGTCCACCCCCTGATAATTCGGTGGCTCAGCACATGCTACAAATCATATCAAAACTAACAACCATGAATTGGTAAATGTATTACCTTTCTCCTACGCATTGGTGGCCTCTGTTAGCAATTCATTTAGCAGGTAGGTCGACTAGTTCATTTGGACACCCACAACACACTCCTCTACTGTAGCAATGGTTATGGAATTACACTAGTTCAACCACATATTCTTGAGCATCTTGCTTGATAATGTTAGGATTTATAGTCTTCCCTTGACCAAACTTTTTGTTAGATTATTTTAGCCTAACTTAGTAGTTTTATTTAATTATTTGGGTCCAGAAGCCTAATGGGGCCAAATGTACCAGTTACTAGAGTGTGGGGAATGCCGATAGAGGCTAACTTCCATTGAATGCACTTGCATGCACCAGTTTAGGCACCTCCTAGGCCAATCCCTACATTTTAGGATCCACTAGAAGTCTTGGCACCAAACTCCTCCAGTCAGTTGAAGTTAGAACTAGATAAGCTTATGTATTCTTTAGTTACTTTCAGTTAGATCACAATCAGTTTAGTTAGCACCATTTATGCATGGTTGCATGTGGATAAGGCACCTTTTCTCACCTGCCACTTTAGTTAGACTGAGTTAACTGATTTTAACTGATTTCTTGACTGGATTTGAAATTGGGAGTTAAGTACTCGGACTCTGATACTGATGGAGACATCTTTAGTTAGCTAGTTAATCAGAGTTAGTCACATCCAGTTGGGAGATTCGAATTCATCCCTAATGATTCAAATTCTTTTCCCATGTAACACTATTGTAACACCTGTTAGGATTATTAATCCTGCCTTGTCCAATTTGGTCATACTTCTAAATCAGGATTCATGTCTAAATCGGGAGTCCATCCAGTCTATTTTTAGTCACTAGCACCATTGGGTCCACTTAGCCTAATTGGGGCACATGTTCTAGTTACTAAAGTGTGGGAAACACTAATTTAGGCCTACTTCCACTGATTGCACTTGCATGCATCATTTTAGGATCCTACTAGATTAATCCCTATAATTTAAGAGCCACTGGGAGTGATGATACCAACCAAGGTTAGTTGACTTGAGTCGGTGACTAGTCAAGCTCAGTTAGGAGTCAATTACATTCAGTTCTAGTCCTCTACATTCAGTTAGTGCTAGGTTTTCATGGTTGCATGTAGGAGAGGAACATTCCTCACCTACCATAGTCAGTTAGGCTTAGTTAACACTGAATTGGATACTTGATTTATGATTTAGAACTCCGATGAACTCCGATAATGATTTAGACAAGGTCAGTTAACTTTCGGTCCCGTGATAATGATTTAGACAAGGTCAATTAACCATTCAGTTAAGTAGAGTCTAATCAATTCGAATTTCCTCACATGGATTCAAATTGCTTGTGGCTATTTAGCCATTGTACTTCATTGTAATTATTATCTAATTACTTTTTATTAATGAAAGCATTCACATTTGCAAGCCATTTTTGCATTGTTTCATTCTTCAATTACTGAGTAAATTATGTGATTTATTCTTGTGAGTTGTGTGTTGATCCATATATCTATGTGCTCAATTTAATATGGTATCAAAGCCTTGGCAAGACAAGGAACTTATCCTACTATAGATCCATACTTGGATCATTTTTTTGAGCAAAATTGCTCCTTCCAGTACTGCACCAGAAGCAAAGAATTTACCACTTAATATCCCAAGTTAAGGAATTGTTGATCAACTATGCTGGGTGTGAAGGAAATTCCAAAAGTGCAGATTGTCGACCTTATTTTTTCTATTTGATTGTGTGATTTATAGGTTTATCATTCCTCCTCACTGCATTCACTACAAGCAGCTCAGTATCCTTCATAGAATTCTCTACAGCAGCTTAGTCTTCTCTACTGCATTCTATATGGCCCCTCCAATGGAGCTCCTCACTCCTTTCAACTATCACCAGTGGAAGGAGGACATGGAGTTGCAGCTACGCTCCAAAAGAATCTTCAGACTCACAATGGAAGTAGAAAAAGAGCCAATTCATTATGTTGACAAAAGAGAGTATTGGAATAGGCTTGATGAATCCTACGGATGCTTGAGCCTCTCAATCTCTCTAGATCTTCTCTTCCATATTAGTGGATTGAAGACTCCCAAGGAGGTTTGGGATAAGCTTGCCTCCTTATTTGACAAGCAGGGTGATATGAGGGTATATCAGCTTGAGAATGAGTTGATCTCTCTCCATCCAGCCAATTTCGAAACACCCAATGAATTCTTCACAAAATTCAAGAATCTAGTGTTCCAATTGAAGCTATGCAAGGTAGAGAAAGAGGATGATCAACTCATCCTTGCCATTCTCTCCAAGCTTGGTGTAGACTATTCAATATTTGTATCAAAATTTGATTCTGTGAAGCTCTTTACTCCAAAATAGAAGATGCCTACTCTTGACTTTTTCATTGAATCTCTTACTCAGGAGCATGACAAATTGATCCAAATGGGGATCATTCGATCTTCCAGAGATCAAGCACTTGTTGCAGGAGGACCTAAGGCAGTGAATGACAAAGGGAAGCAAAAGGATGAGTCTCTTGTAGAGAAAGAGCAGTCAAAAGAGCCTTCGGGTTAGACTAGAAGCAAGAAGAATGGCAAAGGAAACACACTATGTTCTTCCTATTGAAGGGGATTTCATCCAGAAAGCACCCGTATGAGAGGAACAATAGATGAGATGGCTCTTCTTCTGAAGAAGAATAAAATGATTGTACCTTCTAGCAAAAGGAAGGCTGACCAGAAGGAAGAAACTGAAGAATATGAAGAGGCATGCCATTCATTGAAGGCTAGATGCTCCACATCACATGCCTTCCTCATTGATTCTGGAGCTTCCAATCATATGGTTACATCCAGAGAATCATTCTCTTCCTTGCAGTATTTTGATGGTCCTAGTATTTAGATGGGAAATAGAAGTAAAGTTCAAGCCAAAGGGAAGGGCTCTATCAAGCTTGAACATGGAAAGTTCAAAGATGTGCTTTATGCTCCCTCTGTAGTTGCAAACCTATTATCTGTATAACAGATGACTCATACTGGCTGTCCAAAGTGAGTCATATTTGGTCTTGACTCAATGGAGATCACAAATATCTCTACTGGAAACATCATAGTGAAGGGTTCTGCAAATCATGCCTCCAAGGCATATGAGTTCTCACACTTCATGCCATTTTCAGAACTAGTGCGCTCTTAGCAGCCACTTGCCAGGGAAGGTAAAAACATTTCATCTACATATTTTGTAGTTTCCACTAGTATTGCAGATCCAACTATATCAGTTTATGAGATTGAGATTCTGGGTGATTCAGATCCAATCCCTCCTTCCAAATTGGAAGCTAGGAAGATGACTAGAAATCAATCTGTCACTCAGAAGGGAAAGACCCTTGCGCTATGTCATGCAATATTACCTCCTTCATAGAGATGCAATAGACTCCATGTAAGATGCTACATGGAAAGGGCCCAATCTCACTACATTCAAAAGAATAGAGCTGATCATACACCTCTTCATCCAACAAGAGACAAAGGTTACATTCCTACTTCCTTCCATCATCATTTTGGGAGAAGATGGATAAGTCTACATGCTAGGCCCTAGGATACCTATGCACAGAACATCATGCATGATGCTTCGCTACATCACAGATATTGCAGAAACATCACAGAGATTGCAGCAACACATTTTCAAGTTTTTCAGACTTGAATCCTGATTCTATTTGCTTAGTTATAGGGGGGGATTTTTTCCCATGTGGTTTTTTCTCCAGCTCCTTGTATTGAGCAGTTACTTTACTTTACTTGATGTAATGGGTGACCTATGGTCTTAGTTACTAGGGCCCACAGATTGTCCAAGTTAGCATTCAGGGGGGTGTTAGGATTATTAATCCTCCCTTGTCCGATTTGTTCGTATGTCTAAATCGGGAATCCATCCAGTCTATTTTTAGTCACTAGCACCATTGGGTCCACTTGGCCTAATTGGGGAACACGTTCCAGTTACTAAAGTGTGGGGAACACTAATTGAGGCCTACTGCCACTGATTACACTTGCATGAATTAGTTTAGGAGCCTCCTAGATCAATCCCTACAATGTAGGAGCCACTGGGAGTGCCGATACCAACCAAGGTCAGTTGAGTTGAGTTGGTGACTAGTCAAGCTTATTTAGGAGTCAGTTACATTCAGTTCTAGTCCTCTACATTCAGTTAGCGCTAGGTTTGCATGGCTGCATGCAGGAGAGGCGCATTCCTCACCTACGACAATCAGTTAGGCTTAGCTAACACTAAATTAGACACTTCAATTGTGATTTAGAACTCCAATGAACTCCGATAATGATTTAGACAAGGTTAGTTAACTATTCAGTCCTTCAATAATGATTTAGACAAGGTTAGTTAACCATTCAGTCAAGTAGAGTCTAATCAATTATAATTTCCTCACATGGATTCAAATTGCTTGTGGCTATTTATCCATTGTACTTCATTGTAATTATTATCTAATTACTTTTGATTAATGAAAGCATTCACAGTTGCAAGCCATTTTTGCATTGTTTCATTCTTCAATTACTGAGTAAATTGTGTGATATATTCTTCTAAATTGTGTGTTGATCCATAGATCTATGTGCTCAATTTAATAACACTGGATTATGTAATGAAGATAATATTTTAATTCTCTAAGCAATACTTGTATGTTTCCTATGAGATTTGATTTGTTCAGTTTCCATAATTCATTCCTATTCACTACATCAATAATTGTGGACGCATTGCTTGATGATCTAAATGGGACATCAATTCTAACAGATAACACTTTTGTTGTGAACCAAGCAACAATATCATTGATAGAGGTAATGTAGAAGCCTCTCTTATCTATTGTTAGGTCACATTTCTCCTTCATATGGGTGACTAGGCTTGGGTCTTGCTCATTTCCAGCAGAGAACGATGTTGGGTTGACCCCTGCAAGAGGCAGTCCATTGATTGAATTTTTCAGGTCGACGTACACCGAAATTTGTCGATCCAACCAAAGGAAGCATCCATGAAAACAAGCCAACAATTGATTCATATTAGCCAAACAAACTACGCTTCAATTTTTCTTCTTCCATGGAACCCCTTCAACCACCTTCTTCCATGTTATCCTCATCAGAGAAGCCTATTTTTTTATTATTCAACATCAACATTCCTTCTAGCTTTCTTTATATGCATAAATTTATTGCTACCATATTTGGGATGGTAGAATCCAGTAACATTGGCCTCCTACAACAACTCATAATCATCTTCATTAAGTTCTTAACTTTCTTTTGTTTCCCTTTTTCTCCCCTTCTTTTTCTTTGGCTTCATTTCTTCTTGCAAAGGTCATGTACCGTGATATGGTGAGTTCAAGAAACTTCAGCAAATCGTGGTCTACGAAACCAATCTTCTTCATATTCGGAAGAATGTCTACCATAACATGGATGCCTTTCGAGATGACTGGCTTGACCAGTGGATACTTGGAATTCTTGCTAATATTTACACTTGAAGCATCATATTTCCTTGGGGGAATGTATCCAGGAAACAAGGTTGTGGACCCAGATATTGATGCTTTGACACCATGGGTAGCTTTAAATATCTGTTGAGGAATAATTCCATGGCTAGTGGGCTTCATTTTTGGTGGAATAACCATCTCCGGTCATGACATAACTTTTGGAGGTTCTTTAATAATGGGTGCAGGAGAAGGAATCTCCATGCCATATTCTTGAATAGTGCTAGTGCTCGACACATGGATTACCATAATCAACCAAAGGGGTTGCAGATAAATGGATTGACTCAAGAAATTAATCAGATGGATACAAATGAATGAACAGACTTTTGTGTGAATATGAAAATAGGTTTACGCATGCAGGAATTTGTTTGCTCACATGGGTCTGCAATAAAAGGAAAAGGTAGCAGCAAATTCTATCACATGGGTAAATATTTCCCATCATTTAAATAAACCTCCAATTGAACCATCACTTCACTAATCATGACATTAGTTAATTATTATGCATTAATGATATATGTAACCAAAATGCACATTGTCAAAATATCATGTTACCTTAACTTAACTTCCCTCCTATTGTTAGTTGCGACATAAGTTCATTTTGCTATAGAAATATAGTTTGTGAAAACATTTCTATTCTTGCGACACATCTTGAAACTTGCGACAAAAGTTGTATATAAAACACTTAGATTTTTTTTTTAATTCTCTTTTTAGTCAAGAAAAGTGCAGCTATATGTAACATCCCAGCTTTAACCCCGTTTGCGTTAAATTATATATGATGTAAATATTGTTGATGTATTTGTAATTTTGGAATGTATTCACTTGTATATTGTACCTCGATGTTTATTCTGGGAAGTATCTATAATGTAATTGAGTCATGTCATGCTCCGATGTTTCGATCGGGAGATTCAATAATGTAAAAAAGTCATGTAAAGTCATTGAGGTTAACCATCCATTGTAAGTCGGGGAAATAGTCCCCACATTTGTGTCAAGGTTAACCCTCCTTGTTGATCGGAGGGCAAAGTCCCCATAGTTGTGGGGTACTAGGGTTATTAGACTCTCCTAGAGATGTTGGCTCTAGTAAGTAATTGTTAAGTGGGGTCGACATGTTAAAGTGGACATTAAGTGAACGAAAGAATATAAATAAAGAGTGAGCCTCTCTATTTATCACACACACACTCACTCACTGGGGCACATGAGTGAGAGAGGAGAAGCTCTCTCAAGTGTGAGAGAGAGAACAAGTTGTGGAGATCATCTTTTCTGTTTTTGGGTTTTACTACTGCTATAGGTGCTCATTCTATCTTTGAGGAAGTTGTGGGGTTTTCTCCTTTATGGTTTCCCCAAGGAAAATTCTGGGTCTCTTGTCTCTTGTGATTATTGTTGTGCATGTTATTCTCTCAAATAAGATCCTAAAATAATGCTAGCTTGAATGATAAAAATCTAACATGGTATCAGAGCTAACCTAAGAAGAAGACATTGTGCAGCTATAGAAGCTAGGGATTCTTAATTTTTGGGTCTCTCTCCACAATCCATCAGTAAAAGTATGCTAGGTTGACTCTCCATTGAAGGGCGCATCTTTTTGTCGAAGCAGAATTCGATTCCAGACATTTTCAGTTTTTGGGTGCAGGAAATTAGGGCTTCTTACATAAGAGAATTTTTTTAGTGAGCCCAGCATAGGATTTCTATCCTCATCAAAATCGAATTTTAGAGACCTGGGTCAATATTTTTGGTTCGGTGAAACTCTAGGAAAGTCAAACCCTAGTTTGACCCCAAGCCAGAAAAAACCCTAAAATACTAAAAATGATAAGTTTTGGTACATTCGCTATATCTCAGGATTGGAGAAGGCTCAGGTGCTGAAACTTTCAAAAGATGAAGATAATATCCTTATTTACATTATGTCCACATTTCAGCCTCATATTCTCTGTATTCTAGGAGATATGATCCCTCCAAGTTAGGGTTCCAACCTCTTCTAGGATTCATCCCTAAACAAGACACCCTGAGCGAATTGCTATATCTTGGGATACGAATGTCCAAATGAAATTTAGGAAGCTATTCCAGAAAGGGCATGGACTATAATTTTTGTGGTCCAATTTTCAGACCTATAAAATGAAACAGTGACATGTGGCAGTCCATACAACTTCGTAATGCTGAACAGTCCTGAAACAGATCACCTTGGGAAAACGCTCATAAGTCCCAATTGGTGAAACCAATTTTGATGAAACCTTTGGTTTTAGAATAGGTACAGGAGAGGCTACCATAGTACAAAGTTTCAAACATAGAGGATCACTAATTTCTGAGATATCATAGAAACAGTATCAGGAATCTTTGCAGAAGAAATTGGAAAATTAGGGCTTCCTATACCGGGAGCTTCCCTCCATTGTTTTCAGAAAATGAGTACATTTGACAGCTCACCTTGAAGAGGTATATATTTCTAGTCAATCAAATCTGAAATATTCCAAGTTTTGAAAATTAGGGTTTCTCTGACAAACCCTAGATCAGCCAGCTCCGGAACCAGGACGGACACCTCAATTCGGTAAGATCTAATCTTTTGCTATTTTCATTTGAGGTTCTCATTTCAAAGTGATCTATCACATCAGCTTGATGATAATCTTGGTGAAGTTGACAACTTCCAAGCATGGAAGTATGTGATCTCTCTGAAGAAAATGAATTGGACACCTACATGAGTAGAGAGGTTCCTGTTCGAAAGGGAGATAAGGCTCAAAGCCTTACACAAGAAGAACTTGGTCAAGGCCAAGAAGATCATTGTTGATTCAATCACAGATCAACTTGTACCACAAGTGTCTTCCCTAAAGACACCGAAGATGTTTCATTCCTTGACCAAGCTATTTTAATGGAAGAACATAAATCATAATATGACCTTAAGGAACCAGTTGAAGAATGTGAAGATCCAAAATGCAGAGACCATACAGTCATACTTTACATGGGTCTCTCAAATCAAAGAACAACTTGAAACGGTAGAAGAAGAAGTGGAGAAGTAGAAGTTGTGATAACCACCTTGAATGGCCTCCCAAGATCATGGGATTCATTCATTCGAGGAATGCGTGCCAGAAGGAAGTGATTACTTTCAATAGACTCTGGGAAGAAGAAAATTCTTGACTCATAATAAGAGAAGAGAAGATGGGAGCAACTGAAGATCAAGATCTCACCATCCAAAGAAGATCCCTCAAGTGATGACGAATACGAAGGACTCAAATCTTGAATAAACTCTTATCCATCTTAGCATTTGGATAAGAAATGATGAATGAAGAAGATGATGAAGCTGAAGGCTCAAGAAGGAGTCTACCCACGAATTAAATAAACATAAGTATTCAATTGTCATCACATGATATTGTTTTGTTATGCATTTGTTTATATTCAGTTAATGTATTATGCATGATAGAATGTTTGCATTAATGACAGTATACAACTAATATGCATGTGATGGGTAAGTAGCTCATGGTGCTATACAAATATCCATTTCTATTTATCTAGAATGAAACCTCTTTGCTAACATATTGGATTAGTGCACAATCTCAATGTTGTCCTGGTAGAGATGGAGGGCATCTAGAAAGTTTCCGTGAGATATGGATGAATGTTGTATTGGCTAAAATAGTTGCATAATCATATATCTTGATGAAAAATAATTTTTCATTATGAATATACCTTATGAAATGTTTCTACCCATACAACTAATGCATTTGACTTGTAGGAAAGATCGCGTACAATCACCTACAAGCAAAGAAGGATGAGATGTGTTCCGAATAACAAGTGACGATAGTTCAAGATGAATAATAATATGATGAATGAAATGACATCATTGATCTAGAACCTTCCAGCTATGAAGAAGTAACCAATAATAAAGGGAAGACCAGTTCAAGAAGAATGATGTCTAGGATGCAGTATAGAGACCTGAAGAGAAGTTCATAGTTCCATCATGCAGTAGATGGAAACATCATGGGATACAAGGCAAGATTCATAGCACGAGGCATAGACTACGAAGAGACATTTGTAGCCACTAGAAATACACATGACAGGAATAATCATGTGTGCAAATGAAAGAAGGCCTTGTACGAGCTTAGAAGACACCCATGGGATAACACATACATGAGGAGCTTGATGAAAGACCTGGACCTTTGCTACAAGGTTGAAGATGAAAGTCTATAAGGATGATAAGCTCACAGATGGGTGCGAGAAGAAATTTTGAAAAAGTTCAAGATAGAGGATCTTAGTATCCTATGATCCTAGATGGATACATAGAATATTAGTAGCAGAGGAAGCTACTTGTCACTCTAGTACATAATGTTTTAGTGCATAGAGTACGAAAGACAGAGGGAGAATGATTCTCTGCTTCAGAGGGAGTGACTGCAGAAGATCCCGAGGTTCGACATGGTACGACAGGATGGACAACTTACTGATGGCTCTAGTATTTACTAAGAGTAAAGAGGATTCCAACCTTTTCTTCAAGGTTTAAGGCGAAAGACCAGTGATGCTCCTGTTATATGTCAATGACTTGTTCCTGATAGAAAAGAGGAACTCATTAAAGTTGCAAGAAGGAGACTTGCTTTCGAGTTCGAGATGAAGGACTTGGATATGATGCACTACTTTCTAGGCATGGAGATGTGGCAGAATCTCCCTAGGACAAGGGAAGTATGCAGTAGAGATCCTGAAGAGGTTCAGGATGATGGACTTCAAGGCCATGAACACACCTATGGCATCGAACCTGAAGCTATTGAGTGTTGCTTCATCAGAGACGGTTGATGCTATGATGTATCGTCAGATGATTTATTCCTTGATGTACCTAACAAATACGAGACCAGATATTTGCTTTTCTATGAACACATTAAGACATGTTAACCTGATGGTTGTAAATCATGCAGTGAGGTAACTGAAGGGTACAGTTGATTATGGTCTCAAGTATGAGGTGAATCAAAATATTAACCTGGAGGGTTATGTGGATTCATATTGGGAAAGAAGTGCCATTGATAGGAAGAGCACTTCGAGGTGCTACTTCAGAATGGGATCAAGTGTGATATCTTTGTTTGGTAGGATGGAGTCCTACATGGCGCTGAGTACAGCTGAGCAAAAAGATGTTGCCACTTGCTATTTGGGAGGTAGTATGTTTATTTTGAAAATTACTATTTGATTTGCTTGATCTGAATTGCAATTTTGTATGATGTAGAGAGGAGCAGTGAACCTCCAGTATGTGATCCAGATCAAGATCTCTCGAAAGAGGGAGTTCTAGCATAGTCGGTGAGATAGGTTGTCTGAGAATAAATCCCGGTGAAGCTCATAGGTTGCTCAGATATAAACAAACCTATAGGTTGTCCTCGAAGAGAGGATTGGTTCCTTCCATGGTCATATTTAAGGGCTGACCCATTCTGTCACGGTGAGAGGATTGGTTCCTTCCATGTCAGATGTGAGTGCTGAGCAATTCTGATGTGACTGTAGGATTGGTTCCTACATGATTAGATATAAGTGTTGAATGCCATTCTTGGAATGGAGGCACCTGGTCAGTTACCAGGAATACTCATCTTGGTGCTGAGATGTCATTCGATGGGAGAATGGAGGCACTTGGTCAGTTACCAGGAATCCTCAATCTGGGACTGAGATCCCTTTCGATGCGATGTGTTCACACATGGTCGGATGTAAGTGCAGAGCCCTTCCGATGCGGTGTGTTCGCACATGGTCGGATGTAAGAACAGAGCCCTTCCGATGTGGTGTGTTCGCACATGGTCAAATGTAAGTGCAGATCCCTTCTGATGCGGTGTGTTTGCACATGGTCAGATATAAGTGCTAAGCCATTCTGGCACGATGTGTTTACACATGGTCAGATGTGAGTGCTGGGCCTTTCTGACAGGATGAGGTCAGATGTGAGTGTTGGGCATGCCTTTCTGACAAGATGAGGTTAGATGTATGTGATGGGTGGGCCATTCTGACTTAGGGTCAGATATAAGCATTGAAAAATACCTACATGGAGGCTAGGCCTACAACCAACATGAAAAAGGGTTGGCTCTGTAGAACTTCCTATGACAAGAAGAATGAAGAGATATCACCATTTGATTGAGATAGTAGAAGTAGTAATGATGATGATGATTCAATGATGATCCAACTTTGATGATGATCTAGATCAAGTGATGATCCAGACTTGATGATGATCTAGATCAAGTGATGATCCAGACTTGATGATGATCCAGCAGTGATGATCCAAACTCGATGATGATCCAGTGGTGATCCAGATCCAGTGATGACCCAGACTTGATGAAGATGACTTGACTATGAAGATGACTTGAAGATGAAGATGACTTGATGATGATCCAGATGATACAGCGAAGAAGACTTGTGCTGATAAATTGTGTCGAGAGAATACCTTCCTAGTTAAGAGGGAGTGTTGATGTATTTGTAACTTCGGAATGTATTCACTTGTATATTGTACCCCGATGTTTATTCCTGGAAGTATATATAATGTAATTGAGTCATGTCATGCACCGATGTTCCAAACAGGAGATTCAATAATGTAAATAATTCATGTAAAGTCATTGAGGTTAACCCTCCATTGTAAGTCGGGGCAATAGTCTGCACATTTGTGTCAAGGTTAACCCTCCTTGTTGATCGAAGGGAAAAGTCCCCACAATTGTGGGGCACTAGGGTTATTAGACTCTCCTAGAGATGTCGTCTCTAATAAGTAATTGTTAAGTGGGGCCAACATGTTAAAGTGGACATTAAGTGAATGAAAGAATATATATAGAGAGTGAGCCTCTCTATTTATCACACACACACTCACTCACTGGGGCACATGAGTGAGAGAGGAGAAGCTCTATTTAGTGTGAGAGAGATAACAAGTTGTGGAGATCATATTTTCTATTTTGGGGTTTTACTGCTACTATTGGTGCTCATTCTATCTCTGAGGAAGTTGCGGGGTTTTCTCCTTTATGGTTTCCTCGAGGAAAATTCTTTGTGTCTCTTGTCTCTTGTGATTATTGATGTGCATGTTATTCACTCAGATAAGATCCTAAAATAATGCTAGCTTGAATGAAAAAAATATAACAAATATTGTATTTAACCATGGTGTGGAGCTAAATGCCAAGGCCCCACCATCAATTTAGTGGTTTATGTTTCGGTAATTAAAATCGATGCCAATGGTATTTCATGCTATCCTGACACATTATAAAATTTGGACATCATGTACATATGAAATTTAATTAAAATACCCACAACCAGCAATGCCAATGCAACATTAAAGAGATGGGGGCATGATTTCATAAGGATAAGGGGGGGGGATATTCAAACCTTTGAGCCAATGGGGAAAAGCCAAATGTCAAAGGGAAAACCCATCAAACTGTCAACTACCCATTTTGTCTTTTGTGCCCAATCATTTATTTCTTCCAGAATTGGTTGAGTTAGTTAATGCATGGGGATGGGAAGAGTATGGTAGTCAAATTCGAATTTGAGAAGCCATCATATTTTTGAAAACGTGTCTTTGAATTATGGGCCAAGTAAATGCCAAAAAATTCTTCCCAATCCATAAGGAATTCACCTCCTCCATTCCTCATGGCAGTGGAAGTTTAAAGAGCTCTCTCATTCACGTTTTTTGTCTACCTGTGTGTTTTCCCTCACGTGGGAAGCAATTTTATTCATTTTCCCCATGGCTGGGAAGTTGTTTAGGTAATGCTCAGGGGTTGGTCTCTCTCTTGGACATTTTTTGTTGTTGTTTCCTCATCACCCAGCTGGGAAACCTTGTTTTTCTTGTTGCACAACAAATGGTAGAAGAGACCCATGATTGTTTGGGTGTTTACTAGGGTCGTTTTGGCCACGTGAATCCGATAAAAATTTATGTAAATCGAATTGCTATCAGGGGGCTATTTTACCCATCTTCCATTTTCGTTTTTGGCTCCCAAGATGTTTTTCCTTAAACCTGAAACTTGTATTTTGTGTGTGTGCTTCCTGTGTTTTGTTTTGAACCAGTTTGGAGTGGAAGAGGGAAGAATTATCTGGATAAACCTAGTATAGAAAGGAACCACGCAGAGAGATCAAGGGGGGGCTAGTTATTCTTTCTTGCAGACCCTAAAGAGGACTGAAAGGGAAGGCATAGCCTGAGGGACTGTGTAGCATAGAAGGGGATGTTTCCTTATGTTGGGTTTGTAGGTGTTGGGAAATCTAAGCCATATCTTGTGTAGGTTTCCATAGCTATGTGGTTTATCTCTCTATCTTAGCAATTCAACCTTCTACCTCCTTGTCACACTGATAAACCCAAATGTAGTTTTGGCTTGGCTGAATTTTGATATGTCTTTGGCTATGTGTGAGCCTGCTATTGTTCCCTTATTCCTTGTGGGAATCATCCCCAGCTCAAGGGTGGCAGTGGTGCTGCGAAATTGATGAGCACACTATCCTATGGTTGGGTGGAATGTTACAACGACATAGCTGGTTGTGGGACAAGATTCTTCTCAAGATAAGTGTTTCTTGTGTTTAATCTATGCAACTGTATTTTCTTGTTTTATGAATTATGAACATGAATGTTGTGTTGAAATGTATTTGCTTCTATTGTAGATTACATTGAATTATGCATCTGTGTATGTATGCTATTTCAGTGCATTTTTATTGTTTATGTTCATGGGACCTAGATCCCCATTTAAATGATAGTAGCGGTGTTGTAGTCCTGTCCTCTCGGACGGGAGGGGATGTGACACTATCCTAATAGGGTTTTAGTTGGCTTCCATTCACTAACCCTTTGAAGGGTGTACCATCTAACTTCTGCAATTGGACCGCACCTCCATCGGTGATACCGATGACAACATATGGTCCCAACCAATGCGTTGTCAGTGTGTTCAAAGCTTACCAAGATGCTTAAAAAATTTACTATCATATAGGAGGACAAAATCACCAATTTGGAACTGCTTAAACTTAATATGGCGGTCATGCCAAGCCTTCCATCGCTCCTTCTCGACACACTAATGATAACCTACGACAAAGAGATCTTATTCCAACTGTACTAGTTACGATTAAATTTCTTCTACTATGCCAACATATTTCATCTCAGCGATCGCAACAATCCTAAGACTAGGTACAATATATTCTAATGTCATGACAACCTCCTGTCCATAAATCTGAATGGAGTTTGTCTTGTTAACTTTTTATAGGTTGTGCGATAAGCCCATAATACCATAGGTACCTTATGACCCCAATCATCCCTATGAACATTACATATCTTCATCAATGCATTCTCCAAGATCTTATTGAAAGCTTCGACAATGTTATTCGCTTGTGGGTGATTTGGTGTTATCTTCCGATGTTGAATCTAAAATTCCTTAGTTAAATTTTCAATTAGTTGAGTCACAAAATGTGTGCCTTGATCACTTATAAAAATATTTGGGCATCCAAATCGGGTCACTACATGGTCTAACAAAAATCTTGTAGTAGTTGCAACAGTACAATTTCTTACTGGTGTTTCTTTGAGTTATCTAGTTAAGTAGTCTATCGCAGTGAATATATAACATGCACCCATTCATTTTCCTATTTAGTTAATAGGACTCACAAAATAAAAAACCCATTTATCAAATGCCTACAAATTCACTTTTGGTACCAACAAAATTTCATATCATCACGACAATTTTCTGTTTCTTTGACATATATCATAGTTGCAACAATAGTCTCTAGCATCTCCATGCAGAGTAGGCCACCAGAGTCCAACCTGTAAAATCTTGCACACTGTTTCTTTTCCTACATAGTTTCATCCTGCAACACCAACGTGTTCTTCATTCAGGACCATCAGTCGCTCATGTCCCAAGACACATCAACAAAGTATTTCATTTGGTCCCATCTTACACAATTGCTTAATGATCAGTTGGAAATCTATAGCTTTTACAATTAATTGCTTCTTTTGTGTTATAATGAATCCTTCTGGTGCATATCATGTAGTCAAGAGATGTAAAATATCTATGTCTTGATCATCAATCATCTTGACTGCAAACAATTGTGCTCCAGGATACTATCATTAAGACTAACGGGCTCTTCTCCACTTCCTAACCTCGACAGATGGTCAAGTCCCGAATTCAGTCGAGATGGCTTAATGATAATCTCAAAATCAAATTCTTGAAATATGAAAATACATTTATAGATCTCCCAACATGTTATACAACTTAACAGGAAATTTTTACTCAAAACAAGAACTCTAGCCATACAAAGTCCTATTTTTGTGGAAAAAACACCAAAACACCTCCAGATAAAAAATGGTGCTCCCGATAGCACCACTTTTTTGGGGGGACTAAAAATGTGGACATGGACAAAAACTATCCTTAATGAAATAAAATTAAAATCAATCCCCAAATTGAAAATTGATACTACTGGTAGCATACTATTTCAAAAAATGGCATAATTAATCATTTTATCATAATTTAAAATTGTATTTATTAAACCTCTTAGTAACACTATACAAAACTTGCATTATATTAAAAAAAAATCATTCAAGAAATTATTAGACCACTCTTTCCATATAAAATAAAGTAATTTCTGACAATACTCATAATAAAATCATATATTAAACCATAAGATGTAGAAGCTATTCATATTAAAATTGAAACACTCCTTTAGAGTTGCCACATAGACAATGTTATCTTAGTAAAAATATAAAATGTTTCATGTGCAAATAGTGAAATCAACACATGGATTTTGACACACCATCAGAAACTACATTTTCTTTAGATGAATGATCAGAATAAGATGTAGATGACATGTATTCCTCTCTACGATCAAAAAGTGCACCATCTGAGTCTTCATGTATGCCCAACATTTCATATGACATATTGCTTTTGATCTATGCCTTGGTTTAGAATACTCCCATTATGCAATTATTTCTTGTGCCAACAATCTTTTGATAATCTCTATAGTCTTGGAGCGAAGAGTTCCTTTCTTTGTCAACTGGATGTCATAAACTAGTATGTCAACATCTTCTAAGTTCAAAATGTCAATGCGGCGATGTTTTACATTTTAACCCTTTCTTTTTCTCTTTTTGCAAACCTTTTTCTCAACCACCATCTCTGTCTTGTACACACCATCAAATGGGTGTGTGTCCATTGCATACTAGTGTACTTCAATGTATATAACTTCTTCATTTTCTTGATTGAACTTCATAACTTTTGCAATCCAGAATGGATAACCGCATGCATATTTTGTATCCAACACTGCAATCATACAAACTTCCTTAATATATTGTGATGAGCCTCTGTAAAGGTCTTTCATTTCCTTCCATCATGTAGATGGTCTTCTAGACCCAATATACATTTCCCTTTCCTCTGCTTGAGAAAGATCAACACATTTTAGTTCAACATTTATTTCCTCGTTTTCATTTGACCTACTTTGTGGCCAATGAAATGGAGTCTTTGAAAAAATATATCCATTTATAAAGTTTGAAATTATGTCATTTTGGTCCATGAAAAAAATACTCCCACCAAACAGTATCAGCAACATCAAAATAGTCATATGTATCTTTAATAGACTTTTTGATTTCTTTCAAGCATTGAGAAGAATCAACATATCTATTGTGTCGGCGTGGATTTTTAATCTTGATAGCTGATTGCAATAACAATAACTTTGAAGCATAAAGTTGACGAATTGGGACGAATTTTAGAAAGGTTAAACCTGATGTAGGCCCCCATTCTACACTTGTTGAGTACTTCTTAACCCACAATAGTGTTTTCCCATCAATATTTTTATACGAAATTGATGTTGGAAGCTAATGCCATTAAGTTTTTCAATGCATCTTTCTTCACCATGCAATCCCATAATAAATATTCGCATGTCAATAGTCTCCTCCAACAATAGTACCACAAGATATGGATTGTATGTCTTTCTAATAATTTCAGTTAATGATGGGAGACTCCCAACATTCTTCCTCCCCGATGTCACTACAAAATGACTAAACATTTGATCAATATCTTCATGTGTATATCCAACAAGCAGGAAACCAACTTTAATATTCTGAAAAATTCCCAATTCAACAAGCATGTTTAAATAACCAAACATGATCTGATTTTTGTTTTCCGAGCTGGTGTTGTCCAATTGCAGATATAAAACTCAAGGAAGATTGTCAGACCAATGAGTAATCACATGGTGAATTATGGTGATGGTCAAATTTGCACGATTATGAATATTTGGAGTTGTAAAATAAACCCTTGGATACATTTGACCATTAAAACCCATACAACCAACCAAGTGAAATGGAATAACATTTTCCTCCTTTAAATTATTTGGTACACAAACAAAATGTGGCAAACGTGTTTTTTTCTTATCCATGCCATCAATTATCAAACCAAAATATTGATGCAGATCATCATAACACTTCTTGCAATGTTTGTATAACTTTTGTCTTTCAATTGATTGTTGATTGCGATGCACTTGAAGTTCTTTGGTAATGAAATCTACAAATAAAATAAAAATAAAACATTGATGAGATTTTATAATTGATATGTATTCAAGAAAATAATTTTTTTAGAGACGCAACTCTTTTTATCCCTTCTGATTTATCCCTTATTTGTTTAAGAGAAGCACATATATTGCAAACCCCCATCCTTGACCTCTTATGAATACAAACATTGTTGAACTCTTTTTTCCATAGTCTTGTAAAATATGCATATTTGATGAAATTGTTATTTCCTTCGGCCTCTTGAACAAATTCCTAGTTTATACAAGTTGTAGATTTCCTTCCTTAAAAAATTATCTGGAATGTGTATGGTTTCTCTATTTGACATACTCTCTCCATGCTTAGAAAATAATTCACACATCCATGATATTTCAATGTTTATTGTCCCGCTAGCTCGTGCATGATATTCTTTAGAATAAAAAGTGGGATCCTTTTCTAGCCTTGTTTGGATTCTTGATAGTCGAAGATTACCAATTGAGTAAATTATTGTGAATGCCCTTCTGCAAAGAAAAATACTTCCAATGCAATAATCATAACCTTCCTTTGTGGAAATCATGCACCCCACTAGATATGAATTTTGCATATTTTTGTTCATTGATAGATATGCTAGCCTTTTATCCAAGGTGCAATTGTAGTGCATCTGTTTCAAACAATGTTTTGGAAACACTCACTTGAAATTAAATCAGTAATAGAACTTGGAATCATGAGCAAATATTTTCTAGACCTTGTATAACTAGAATGTTTTGGATTGATATAATATGGTCTAGTCTTACATTTAATCTTTCTCATTGGTACAATTTTCCTTTGTGTTTCTCACCAAAATCATCATATGTCTCTTTAAAATCCTCGCTTGGAGGAAAATCATCATCGGTGGCATCAAAATCATTGCTTGGAGTATAATCGTCTTCACCATTATTATTTCCTTCATCCTCACCAAAATCATCATCTGTCCCATTAAAATCCTTTCTTGGAGGAAAATCATCGTCGGTACCCTTAAAGTCCTCGCTTGGAGGAAAATCATCTTCACCATTACTGATGCCTTCATCCCAACCAAAAGTATCATTTGTCCCATGAAAATCCTCCCTAGGAGTAAAATCATCATCGTTTCCATCAAAATCCTCACATGGAGGAAAATCATCTTCACCATCATTAGTGCCTTCATCCTCGCCAAAATCATTATCCATCCCATTAAAATCCCCACTTGGAGGAAAATCATCATCGGTGCCATCAAAATCCTTGCTTGGAGAAAAATTATCTTTGGGTCCATTGTTGTTTCCTTTATCCTCACCAAAATCATCTTTTGTCCCATTAAAATCATCCTCACCAAAATCATCATCTGTCACATTAAAATCTTCACTTGGAGGAAAATCATCATTGGTGCCATCAAAATCCTTGCTTCGAGGAGAAACATAATCAGTCCCATTGAAATCCTTACTTGGAGGAAAATCATCAGCAATGCCAATAAAATCCTCTCTTGGAGAAAAATCATATACACCATTATTGGTGCCTTCATCCTCACCAAAATCATTGTTGGTCCCATGAAAATCCTCACTTGGAGGAAATTCAACTTTGGTGCCTTGAAAATTCTCGCTTGGAGGAAAATCATCATTGGTGCCTTGAAATTCCTCGCTTGGAGGAAAATAGTCAACATCTTTCTCAATGCCTTTAAAATATCCACTTGGAGGACAGTCTTCATCATCATCATTACTACCTTTAAAATCATCATCGTTGCCTCTCAAATCCTCAATTGAAGGAAAATTTCCACCATTTTTAGAAATTGAGATAATTTCAAATGAGTCCATGAATTTTTACTAAAAACTAGAATGGTGCAATTCCCACTCTCCTCACACAAGAATTAGAATGGTGAAACTATCAACCTCCAACAATCATATAGTTAAAAGAACTATTCTTCCCTCCAAAACATTCCTTCCAAAATTTCCTCCAAAATTTTTCTACAAAAACAAATTGCACATTTCTAACGCATTAATACAATTCATGAAGTTAATATAATATTTCAAAAAAAAACTTTGTAACAATATTAATTAAATCACATGTAAACTACGCTCTATAATTTTTTTAATAATATATTAACTATCTACATTAATTTTTGTATCCCACTCATAATACAAGTAAAATTTCATCTACTGTCATCCTATTTAAATTTAGTAATAATGCATTAACTAATTACTATTCGCATTTTCTTTCTATTCACATTTGAATTTGGAGCAATTTAATAGTGCTTTGAAGGTTAGTTTTCTTATAATAAATTTGTCTATTTTTTTTTTATCTTGGTGATTATTTTGTGCTTTTTTTAAATCCCACATTCATGTATCGGTTAAATTAAACTTAATCTATGCAATATAAATGTGATTTTGTTTTGTATAGTCATCTCTGGAAAACAATAATTTTAAGCATTGAAGCAATCTACAAGGGTTTTAAAGACCACCGAAGAATTTTCAAGGTTAGTTTAATTTACATTTTTTTGCAATTTAATTTTGTGTTCTTATTTTTTTTCTTTTGGACTAGCATACCCTTTGGATGCACAAGGGTTAAATTTAATGTTTTAAAAAATAAATTATTTAATGCAATTTTTTTTCTTTTTATTTCTTTTGGGGTTCGAGTTGGGCTTGGGTGGGTGCCCTGTTTGGGTACACAGGGTACTCCCAAAGCCCGAACACCAAGAACAACCACTCACACAGACAAATCACAAATCAACACACTGATGTTTTGACGTGGTTAAAACCCTCGAGAGGGAAACAGTCCACGGCCCCAGCCAAATAGCTACTTGGAGCAATTTATTATGCAAAAGAAAGAAAGTTACAAATGAGCTTCTCATAATCGATTAACTAGCCAAGTACCCTCCATGCTCTTTAAATAGAGATCATGGACCAATCGGGTGTTAAGCCATGGATCAAGGGTAGGTATGATCTAAGAGAAGTTGAACTGTCGGATCACTATATATCTAGAACATAGCGTGACCATCAAATTACAATATTTACAAATGCATACTAATGCATACTAAATAAACACACTTTACCTAACGGATATATTACACAAGTTGATATTAACTAACTCCTAAGTGTCTAAATATCTTAACATCCCCCCTTAAGAACAACTTGGGATAGGATTGAAGGATTTTCAAAAGTGACACTATTAGGAGAAGGAAGGAGGCATTAGAGCCTATCCCTCCTTAATGACACATTCATGAACTCCTAACATATATCGAAGTTTAGAAAACTTCACTTCTGTAAGAGACTTGGTGAAGATATCTGCAACTTGATCATCTATAGGGAAATATAGTACTTCAAGAACATGATCATGAACAAGATTTATGATGAAGTGCATATGTAGCTCAATGTGTTTGTTGTGTTGATGTAGAAATGGATCTTTGGCAAGTTTTATGGCACTTTGATTATCGTACCAAAGTGGAGTAGGTTTTTGCTGCTCGAATCCAAACTCTAATAGGATCTGTCGAATCCATAAAGCTTATTGAGTGGCATTAACTGCAGCTCGATATTCTGCTTCTACTGAAGAAAGAGCAAGAGCTTATTGTTTCTTGCAAGCCCAAGTGACAGGTCCAGATCCCAGACTGAAAACATAGCCTACAGTAGACTTCGATCATCAGGATCGTCAACCCAATCTAAATTAGTGAAACCAACCAACAAAGGTGTCCCCCCTGTACTATAATGAATCTCAAACTGAATTGTACCTCGAATATATCGAAGTATTCTTTTTTATGCTTTCCAGTGACTTTCATGAGGTGTTTGCATATAACGGGCAACACGACCAACGGCAAAGTAAAGGTCAGGACGAGAATGAGTCAAGTATAAGAGACTACCAACAAGTTGATGATACAAGGTAGCATCAACTTCAAGGGAAGTACAAGTGGCAGAAATTTTGACTCCAGACTGGAAGGGAGAAGGGGCTGGTTTACAATCTTCCATGTGAAAGCGACAAACAAGGTCACAAGCATACTTAGACTTGGAAATAAAGATTCCTTCTTTGGTTTGCAAGACTTGGATACCAAGAAAATAATGCAAATGTCATAAGTCTGACATTTGAAAATTTTTCTTAAGACTGTATTTCACATGCGTTAAAAGCTTAGGGTCACTACCAATAAGGATAAGATCATCAACATAAAGAACAAGTATGATGAGATGGTTTCCTACTTTCTTGGTATAGACATTGGGGTAAGAATGGCATCTAGAAAAACAAGTGTCAAGGAGAAAGCTATCTATTTTGGCATACCAAGCTCTAGGAGCTTTCTCAAGGCCATATAAGGATTTCTTAAGGCGTTAGACAAGGCTAGAGTTATTCTGAACATATCCAGGAGGTTGTTCCATGTAAATTTCCTGCTATAAATCACCATGTAATAAGGCAGACTTGACATCCATTTGATGGACTTCCCATTTATGTAAGGCTGCAAGGGAAAGAACAAGGTGGATGGAGTTAAGTTTTGCGATAGGAGCAAAGGTTTCATTGTAGTCAATCCCTTCAACTTGGAAAAAAAAATTGGAAACTAACCTTGCCTTAAGTCTTTCAACACTTCCATCTAATGCATACTTAGTTTTGTAGACCCATTTACATCTGACAAGTTTTCTTCCTTTTGGAAAAGGAACAAGATCCCAAGTATCGTTCGCCATTAAGGAATGATATTCTTCATCCATAGCTGCATCCCAATATGGATTTCTTGAAGCTTATGTAAAAGTTTTTGGATCATGATTCTCAGAAACTTGAGCCAAAAGAGAAGAGGCTCACTGAAACTGAGAATGTGTATGACGTTGATCTCTAGGATCACCAGTAAGATCACCAGCTGCTTCACATGTTGAATAGACCCATCGAGGAAGCACTTGTGCTGGTGCAACCAGAGGAACATGAGAAGGCAGGGGTGGATTTTCATCCTCACTGTCATCATCAGAAACTGGACTTGGAAACCTGTCAAGGAAGTTGGAAGTAGAAGAAGGAACAATCGTCGAATCAGGATCGCAGGCCAAAGATGGCACACTTGCCAAGTTAGGCTCACAGGTCAAGAGATGTTGATCAAATTTAACATCTCTTCTAATGATTCTATCATGAGAATGTGGCTGAAGAAGTCTATAACCTTTTACATCTGCTTCACTACCAAACACATAGAAGTGGCTTACATCTGGTTTAATTTTGCTCCATGCTTCTTCCGGTGTTATACCTTGTAAAACTTTAGTGGGTGTGCGATTAACTATGTAATTTGCACAATTTATGGCCTCAGCCCAATATTGAAGACTTAGTCCCTTAGATTGGATCATACAATTATCCATTTCTTTTAAAGTGCGGTTCTTCTGTTTAGCTACACCATTTTGTTATGGTGCATATAGAACAGTGTATTGTTGTTGGATTCCTTGTTCAGTGCAGAAAGGAGTGAAATTTTTGTTAACATATTCTCCTTCATTATCAGATCTTAACTTAATAATTTGATGACCATATTTTTTTTCAACAAGGGCCTTGTAGGCCAAGAACATGTTAAATACTTCACTCTTAAGTTTGAGGAAATAAACCCAAGTGCATCTGGAGTAGTCATCAATGAAATTTAAGAAATATTTGAAACTAGAAAAGGAAGCTGATGGAAGAGGACCACATAAGTCACTATGCACAAGCTCCAAGGGAACCGAGGTGTGCCAAGAGGCACATTTGTCAAAATTGTCCTGATGGTGTTTTCCAAGTACACAACCAGAACAAACACCATCCCTGCAAGATACCATCAGAAGACATGTCACCATATTGTCTTTACATAGTTGTTGCAATGAGCGATAATTCAAGTGACGAAATTGCTCATGCCAAAGTTTGCTCAAGTTATCACTATTAGCAACAAAAACTAAGGGAAAAGGTGATGACCCAAAGTTGTTAAATTTGTACAACCTGGTAATATCATCAACAATTCCGGTAGCAAGGACATTTTGAGGATCTTTAAAATCCTTAATTACAACTTGGTGAGGTGTCAACATCACAGTTTTACCCTCACCTGAATGAGTGATTTGATAGACTGATAACAAATTGCATGAAATTCTTGGAACACATAGTACATCACTAAAATGACTATTTTCTACTGGAACTGTTCCAGATCCTACAACACTTAGAGAACTATCATCACCAACAAATATTTGTTTGGTGTTACATTCATGCATAGTAGAAAATATGGCTTGATCCTTAGCCATATGATAAGATGCTCCAAAATCAATGAGACATTCATTTGAAGTAGAAGAAGAAGATGCAGTATAAGAGTAACCAGAAGCACAAAGTGCATGTCCATGAGAGGTAGATTCTGAAGACAAATCTAGGTTGATGTGGTGCTTCTTCATTGTTGCTTTCAAGGCTTCCATCTTCTTGAAACACATAGATTCATCATGATTGTCTTTCCCACAAAAATTGCAATGACGCTCAGTCTTATTTCCTTTTGGATTGGATCATTTGTCATGTTTTAAAGAAGGAGCTAACTGAGAGGGTTTGGGACCCTTGTTTAGATTATTATTGCGAAAATTATGTTTCTTGGGAGGCTTGGACTTTTCTTTCTGTTGGGACAATAAGGCTTTCCTAGATGTATCTGTATTGTTAATTATTCCAAGATGAATGAGCTTATCTTGCTCTCTTATTAAGCAATCACAAAAGGATTCAATACTAGGCTCTTGATAGCTAGCTGCAGTTAAGGATTATTTTATGGAGTAAATGTAGAAACAAAAACAAAATATGCAGTTCCAAGTTTGGAAAGAATATGATAAATACATTGTTTTCCTTATTTCTTAATATTGCATTCTTCACATAAGAGTCTAAGAGTTTTATACTTGGATAAATAAACTTGAATGCATGAAAAATCACTTGGATTCAAAGAAATCAACTCATTCTCAAGTTGATGACCTTAAATTTCATTGTGTTTACCAAACATAGATTCCAACTTTTCCCAAGCTTTATCAAGTTCATCAACGCCAGATATGTGGAATCTCAAACCATTAGAGATTGACATTCCAATCAATCCACGAGCTTCATCACATCTATTTGTCCATTTTATTTTTGTTATCATCATCAGTGGGTTCTGTTTCTTTCCCTGAGGTAATTCTGAAAAGTCCCCTACTTTGTAGAACATCTTCCGTACGAGATTTCCATGAGAAATAATTAGAATTGGTAAGTAGAATATCACAAGGGGTGGCCATACTATAAGATAATGGCTGAAAGAACATAAACTAACTGTCTAGATGCAAAGAGCTCAAAAAATTAGGTTGTTTCAACAAAAATAGCGTTGAAATTGATTCTGAATGATGAAGTTATGCTTGATCAAAGAAAATGTAGAAGATGTCCCCAATAGTGATGTGACAGATATTAAGTTGACCAACTAAAAAAAAGAACCCCCTTCTTCTCAAAAAAAACCTTTAACAATCACTTACAAGAAATTTGCTTTTAAGTGAATCACTTTTGTAAAATAAGTGATGTTCACTTTTACAATAATGGTACTTTAAATAGTGTGGCAATAAAAAGAACTTAAGTGACTCACTTTTTATTTTATTTTATTTAAGCGAGATGCACTTTTACAATAAAGTAACTTCAAAATATAAATTGTATGCACTAAAAAGTAACTTAATAAGACTTGAACTCAAGACCTATTAAGGAATAAAACAACTTTGGACCAACTAAGATATGTTTAAAAGGTACGTAAAAGAAGTGAATGAGGAAGGGGTTTTTTTTTTTTACTCTTCTCTCTCGGTTTCCATGCTTGCTTATTTTTCCTGCAAATCAAACCACAAATCGAAAAACAAAAACAAAACAAAAACCTTTTCTACACTTGTGGAGTTAGATCTTGTTAACTTACCCAAAAATTCTATGTTTTCTCTATGTTTCTTATTCACCGTGATCGCACAACGTGCACGACAAAGATCATACACAGCCAAGAAAACCCTTTTCTTTTCTGTTTCTGATTCGCCGCGATCGCGCAAGGTGCACGACAAAGAGCATACGCAGACAGGGAAGGCAACAATCTGAGACAAAAAAAAATAAAGATCTAAATAATAAAACTGATAAATATATGAGAGATTTTTAAAATAAAAATAAAACAAATCCGTCACTGTAACATTAGACCTTCAGATCTTTCGAAATGGGTGTTTCTGGAGCAAACAGAAACGGTTTTCGATGAAATGAAAACTATTTCCAAATAGAAACGACACTTTGGACGCAATGGAACACCTCCCATAGCCCACAAATGCATAGAAATTCTAGAATCAGAAACCTTTTCAAAGTTTTGGCAACACCGGTTCAATATCTAGATCACAAACGTAAGTGGCTCTTCATAAACGCTCTGACACCATGTTCGGGTACACAGGGTACTCCCAAGGACTGAACACCAAGAACAACCAATCACACATAAAGATCACAGATCAACACACCGATGTTTTGAAGTGGTTAAAACCCTCGACAGGGAAATAGTCCATAGCCCCAACCAAATAGCTACTTGGAGCAATTTATTATGCAAAAGAAAGAAAGTTACAAATGAGTTTCTCATAATCGATCAACTAGCCAAGGACCCTCCATGCTCTTTAAATAGAGATCATGGACCAATTGGGTGTCAAGCCATGGATCAAGGGTAGGTATGATCTAAGAGAAGTTGAACCGTCGGATCACTCTATGTCTAGAATATATTGTGACCATCGGATTAGAATATTTACAAATGCATACTAAAGAAACACACTTTACCTAATGAATATATTACACAAGTTGATCTTAAATAACTCCTAAGTGTCTAAATATTCTAACACGCCCAAAATTTACCTTTTTTTTCTTTTGGGGTTGGGCTTGGGAAAGTGCTTTGGGCACCCAAAGCGTGCCCCAATGGGTGCACGCAATTTGTTGCATGCCCCTATGGGCAGCTGACTTCTTTGAGCTCAAAAATATTTATTTATTTATTTAATGTTATGTTTTTTTTAATTTAAATCTTATGTTTGGATTTTTGTTTTTTTGTGAATGCTTTTTTTGTTTATATAGTTATGTTACTTGTTTTTTGTAGATAAACTAAAAATTTTCGTTTTATTTTATAAGGAGAAGGGCGTCAAGAAAGCTATATGTAAACATGTATGGAGCAATATCAACAATGAAGTCATTGAAAAAAACAATTGATCCATCACATAATGTTTTCCATGAATAATCTGTGTGCATTGAGGATTTAAAAGCTAAGAATGCAAGGGAATGGAAACATGAGCTAGAGGAAGAGAAAATGGACTATTCATTGTTTCTGAAAGAGAAATATCAAGGGAACCTAGATAGTATTCATTTATATTGTGTGACATTTGCATATATGAAAAATGATTATCACTCATTAGGATTATTGCGAGATATTTGTTTGGTTCCACATAAAGACTTTGTTTATGCACTAATGAAACAAGCTAAGACCTATGTCAAAATCTGATATTGTTTGAAGGTTTCAAACTGTAAAATTGATGAAATTTTCACTGAATTTTGTGCAAAATTCATGCACGATATTGAGCGCAAGAGTATGAGTTTCTATATTTGTGTATGCTTTTGAATTTCTTATAACTTGGATGATATGACAATGTAATAGTTTTAATACAACAAGGTTTTTATTTTTCAGTATTTTTCCATGCCACTTTCCCATATTATAAATGGAATTTATTCCACTGAAGAAAACTATATGGGTGTCATTAATGGTACTCTTCATAAGAGAGAAACACCAAGAAATAAACAAGTGCAAAATGTTCAAGCTGTAGAAGTACAAACACGGGAAGGAAAGGACATCCAAAAATCAACTGAAGTACCTAGGAAGGTTACATTTCAAAAAATATCTTTCCCAACTAAACTTGTGCTCAAATATGTTTGCCTAGTGATTTCAATGTGTTTTTGTGCCATCCTTGATGCTCTTGGTGCTTCTACCTTTGCTTGCTTTGGTGCACATACTCTACTTCTTTTCCCCAAATTGTTGTTGATGAGGATGTTTCTTCTGCTAGTAAGAGTAAGAAACACTCTTCTAAAATAAATATGGATGAGGGTGATTTCATTTCCTTATCAACAAGTTGTTCATTTAGATACACTAGCTTCAAGTCATAAAAGGAGGAGACAAGAATTTGAATCCAATGTTATCACTAAAAATCAAAGTGAAAATTATGGGGATAGTTTTGAAATCATCACTCCAGGTGGTGATCTAGATGATGGTGTTGTTAAGACAACACAAAATACCATTCATGATAGATTGCGGAGGGATAAGTTGGTTCATAATGGGCATACATTTTATTTAAATGCTAAGAAACTTTATAGATCAACGAAAGGTCAAGAGAAGTATCAAATTAAGAAACCACATAGCTTGCATGTTCATAACTTGACAGCATTGATGATGCTCAATCCTTATGCACATGTGGTTGACTACCTAGTTCGTGTTGACATGAAATATCTTCCTATTAGAGATGCATTTGATTGATCAAGGTATTTCTATTACAACTACTATGTTTTGGGGGGGAATCATTATGCAAAGGCCATAAGAGAATTAATGCAAGAGTTTCCCAAAAACCCTATTTTTCAAACAGTCAAATGCATAATGCATGTTGGTTTAACAGATGTGGAAACAAAACTCTTGGCATGGAATAATAACACATACAATGACTATAGGATGTCCATGGAATTAATTCGAAGGGTTAGATTTATCCATAATGATTTTGAACAAATATGTGGTGGGGATAGATCGAGAGTTGATGTAGATTTCCAGAAACAATGTTGTATGGAAATAGGTTTCTCGATTAAAGAGGACGATGTGAAACATAAAGGTTTGAAAGGAATTGATGCATTCAAAGTTGTAGATAAATATTTTTAATTGGCATTTAGAATGGGGCCAATATGGGATTTGATTGAAGATATATTTAACATGCGGGATAATATTGGCATAAAAAATCAAAAGGTAAAGAAAATTAAAGCATCTGCATGGAGTAACGGCCAAGGAGGCCTTGACGTCAAGAATTTTCCAGAAGATATGACTATAACACCTTGGAGAGCATTGAAAGGTGTGAAGGATGAAACACTTATATCTAGAATTTTGTCATGTGTAAATTTAGGTGAATTATCCATGGAGAAAATGTGCAATGAATTTGAAAAGTAAGTTTGAGGATTGGTTTATGTTTTGAAGTTTATTTTTTGAGTTCAGTGTGTTTTATTAATTAAGAATTATGTTATATCATTAAATATGATTGTAAACACAATTTTTTTTACATCGTGTAGTCATAAGGTTTACATGGAAATACAACAGTTGGGGGAGAAGAGTTGGGATGATGTCAGATGCAACTATCCAAACTCAAGCTCAATAGAGAACTTGAGAAACAAATTTGTTGCATACAAAAAGGTATGTTGATTTATCATATATTCTATTTTATTTATTTGCAATCCAATTCATTTATATATTTTTACTTATACGTATAAAGTTTTGCTCAAATATGCCATAGAATAGTTTAGTACCAGAGTTTTTCAAAACTCATATTCAAAGAGCCAAAATAGAACGAAAAAGAAGGAAACACCTTGCAAATGTTGAACTTGATGATACTATTGATAATCATGTTTGGAATGGGTTGGACACTGTGCAATATAAAGTGATTGTTGGCAATTGTGCAAACATTGCAAATCTTGTTCCTAAGAAGGAGTACTCCCTAGTAATTGTAGACATCCCTCATGGCTACAATATAAAAAACATTACTTATGATTGTGAGCCTTATACTTAATATATTCAATAAAGTGGTTTTCAGAATTATTGATGTCACAACATCACCTCTATGGACATTTATTGTTTTTCATTCAGATGTACAAGGGGGGGCAGTGCTAACAACCTTCAAGGATAAATAAAATTCAAGGAAGCAATTGTATTGGTAAGATAATTGGAGTGTGTTATTAAGCATTTGAAATTACAAATGAAATTTGTTTTTCTATAAGTTAATTATATTTTTATTTAATTTTGTTACACACATAATCCTAATATTTGTAGCTCGAGCATTGATCCATTTATGAGTGATACTAAAAGCATACGTCTTGCATGTTGGACAAAATATGAGACCTATGAATCTCTATTAATCAATGAAAGGAGTGAAGGAAAATATAGTCAAATATTGACTTATAATGTTGTGGTTAAAAAGTTGACATATGAAGAAATAGATTTGAAAGAAGAGATTGTAAACATCTACTAGAAGCCACAAGCATTGATTAATTATCTTATAGATACATTTTCAAAAGAAGGATATTGGGTTTTAGATTTGTTCTTAGGGTTAAGTAATATTTTTGATATTACATATGAAACTAGTGCCATTAATCTATATCTATACTATATATTTTTTAAATTAATGTTTAATTATGCTATTTAACTTTATTTTTTTTATGCATGTGGTGATTAGGTGCAACAATAACATGATCCTTACAAAAAGGAAGAAATTTTTTATCCATAGATAATGATCCACTACAATGCAATTATATAAAGGACATAATTAATGCTTTTCCAAATGAAATGCAGGAAGTTGGTTTGAAGAAAGGATAATTTTGTGAGGCACTTGTGGAAAACATGTCAAAAGATCCTCAACCACTATTAAAAGGGATGATTGGAAATGATCAGTTTGGGCATTTCGCAGAAGTAGAAGACCCAATGGTAGAAAACAATGAGGTATGGGAAGAGAGCCAAGCTGTAGAAAATGTCAATTTCAATGAAGATTTTGGTCTACGTGATATTCTTGATTAGTTTCATGACGTTGAGGAAAATGTCAAACTTGATTCTAGTCTGCATGATATTCTTGATTAGTTTCATGTCGTTGAGGAAAATTCCAAACTTCACAAGTTTTTGATAAAATATTTATGTAATGTTTTGACTTTAAGCTTTGATTTTGAGAATAACTATTATGTTTTTTCATATGTTATTTACAACTATATGGTATGTTTTTTTTTTTAATTTATGTGAATCATCACTTTATGGAAAATAATGCTAAATAATACCATTTTTACACATAAAATAGATGAAAATAGGTTTAAAATGGTTTGAAATGTCTTTATTTTTATTTTTTTTCAAATTTTCCCCAAAAAACGAGTTATTTAAGAGAAATATTTAAAGGAAAAACTTGCAAAATGTATCTATTTTCATTCTTATTAGCTTCTAAATGTTAAAAAAATTCAAAAAAGTATATGTTTTTGCATTGTAACTAGATACTAAATGCATTTTTTTTGTAAAATTTGAAAAAATGTGCCTGGAACGAAACATTATAGTTTTTTAATGACCAAGAACTTTGAAAATCTCAAAAAAATGGCTCAAAATGAAAAATGGTGCTACCAATATAAACACTTATTGAAACAAAGGAAAAAGCAACTACTTAAATTGACCCCCCAAAAAACGAGAACAATGATGGGTTATCATCAAGTTGTATAACTTGTTTCACCTCCAACACTAGCTCATTGAGAAAATATTTCAATGCAGAATGGTCTGTATACATCTTGAAATTTCCTCCTAGTAAGTGATGTCGAAACTTCTGGAGAGCATATACCATAGAAATTCCTTCTCTTTCAATAGTGGTATAGTTCTTTTCTATCGTCAACAAATTTCTACAAGCAAATGCAATGGGGTGATCAAGAGCACCCTCACCTGCCTATGCGAGTATGACTCCAAACACAACAAATGACACATCAACTTGTATATGGAATTATTGTTTCCATTATGGAAATACCAATATAGGAGTTGTAACCATCTTATCTTTGAGAACATCCAGACTCTCTTGACACTGCTCAATCCATTGGAATTTAACATCTTTATTCAACAATTTCTCTATAGGGGTTGTAACCTATGCATATCATCTGATAAATTTTCTATAATACCCCATATGCCCCAAGGTAGTTCTCAACTATTTCACTGTCATGGGCATAGGTAGTTCTACAATAATCACAATATTGGCAGGGTCCATCAATATTCCATCTCGACAGACCACGTGAACTAACAAGATACCAAAAGGACCACAAAAAATACATTCCTTCAAGTTCAAAGAAATATGAAATTGTCTACATCGATCGGGCATCATTGTAAGACTCTCAATATGATTTTTCACCAAGCTATAAACTGTCCAATCATCAAAATATACTTCAATAAATTTATGTATGAAATCTTTAAAAGAAACTACTACTACCCTAGAAAAAATAGCAGGGCCATTCTTGAGTCCAAAAGGAATTACCATATGTTGGAAGTGTTGTACATTGGGTTCAACACCCCCTGTGAGTTTCATGACATGGACTAACCACCTCCCAAGATCCTAACTCTAGAGATTGTGGCAGAGATTAAAACCGGTAGGTTTTGGTCTAACGACAATCATAAGTCCAACAATTGGTATCAGAGCAACAGGTCAAGCGTTTGAAATTCTCTGGCTCGCACTGGGGGGGAGATTGTTGGACATTGGTTTCAACACTTCCTGTGAGTTTTGTGACATGTACTAACTACCTCCCAAGATCCTAACTCTGGAAATTGTGGTGAAGATTAAAACCTGCAGGTTTTGGTATACTGACAATCATAAGTCCAATAGGAAGCATCCCCATTATGTCACAAATGTCATTTTGTACAGATATTCCTTTTCAATTCTTACCTTATGGTAGCCAAAGAATCCATTAGTAAACTAGTACACTTATTTTCCTCCGACTTTCTCCAATACTTCATCTATGAATGGGTCGGGATTCCGGGAATGGATCATGCAGGAAGGCATCATTTAATTTCCGCAGGTCAACACAGATTTAGACTTCGCCATTTTTCTTGTCCTGATCCACCATAGGGATAATCCATTCAGATTCCTCGACAGGTTCTATAATGCATGTATCTGGCATTCTGTCTAACTCTATCTTGACCTTCTCTTTATATCTCGTATTGAATCTATACGATCGATTTTTGATATGTTTTGCATCAGATTTCAGGGGATATTCATTTTCCCAGATCACCAATAATCCCCTTAATCTTTGAAAACTTAGTAGGGAATAGATCTCAGAATTCATGCAATAAGTTTGTAGTTTTCCCTACTGCTTCATTATCCCAATAGTACCCAATATTAGCAAATTGCATATTTTTTGGAGAAGAAGTATTCACCTTCTTTGTTCTGAGGGGATTCAGAAATATATCATTTGATAAGCCTGTTCTCTCCACTGCTCGACTACCCTCATACTCAGGAATATTTATGTCACGTGGATCATCATCAGGTTCGCTAGTTACGTTATAGCATTCCATCCAGTTATAAACTGTCGCATTGCTTTGAGGAAAACTTGACACCAACACAAGGATGTATTCAAAAATATTGGTTCTTATAACTTGTAGAGTAGCATCAATTATCAGAATGTCGTCAAAAAAACTAAAAGTATTTGTGAAACTAGTAGTTAGATATTTCTATTCTATAGTCTCTCATCGCATCTCAATCGATGTGTACCAGTTTATCGATGTCATATCCAAAGTATATATAAACTAATGAATCCATTCATGTCATGACGACGTCTTCCATGTCGCATAATTCAATATACTTGAGAGGATTTTTCAGTCATGTATATTTCTGACCAGTATAAATCATATTCTCGCCAAAACTAATTTCCAGCAGTCGTCAACATTGAGTTCATTATGAAATAGATTGCTTATCGGAAACCCAACACTTGGAGGGTGTATCCTTTAATGAAACATCCAGTGCTAACAAGTATTAAGGTTCTGATACTTTTTCTTCAAATTCTATAAGAAATGTGTCCAAGTTAGACAATTCTTCATATGTAGGTAGATCACATACCTGAGTACCTACCCGTCGCACAAATTTCATGATTTTTTCACACTTTCGCATCGGCACTTCATGTAGTCGATTCTTCCATTTCTCCAGAGCTTCCCCCGAGTCTGACATACAAGATCTAATACTTTTCCAAGTCAAGTTACCATCAATTGTTGGGTTAACATAGTCATCCATTGCAGAAGAAATATTATAAATATTATCCTGCAAATATCATTCTTTTCCTTCACTGTTCACTTGCTCAACATATCTCTGGCTCTCCAGAGGATCAATTGGGGAGACCACTCGTATTTTTGTATCTTCAAGTGACAATACTCTCTTTTTAAAATTTATGATTGTTTGCTTTTCAATAGCCTAGTTGATCCCCAGAAGTGCAGGATACATATTCGTATCATCAACAATTTCTATGACTTCAAAATCGGAAAAGGTTCTGAGTCCTTCCACTTCGACGAGAACCCGTGTTAGTCAACCAATAGGCAAGAACTTCGACTGATTGGCTAAATATAGTTAAGCATGAGACCATACTTGTCTCAACTTTCCCATGATTTCCCAATTTTGTCTCGTAATAATATTAACATTTGACCCCAAATCCAGTATGATAGTCCCTATCATAACTATCTATATGGGCATTCATTCTTAACTCGTGACCAGTTTTCGATCTTTTACCAACATGGTTAAATTTCTTCTCTAGTTGCACACTTGGTTGAGGTACTTCGATCAAACCTAATAATTCTTCTGCACCATCCTTATATTCTATAAGTGCTAATAAATTTTAAAGAAATATTTCAACTTGCTTACATTCTCTGTCAGCTTTCTTTGAAATAACTGTTCAAAACTTTGGGGCATTTCAAAGATTGGTCCATCATCCAATACCAAAACAGTAGCTGATGTCGAAGCCCAATTTATTTTGGAAAACTCATCACATGCATCAATGAAGACTCCCTTTTATTTCTAGACATCAAACAATACTTTCTTTGGTATCACTGGTCGAACTCTCGAACTTACACATGTTGCATCTTGATCTCCTCCAGTCACAACACCTCCTCTTGTTACAAAAACAATGTTAGGTCTCGAGATTCAACAAAAATATTTTGAATATTTTGATTCACATTCTGAGGTTGGTTCTGGTTCCCTGTGTTTCTGGCTTGCCATCTAGCAATTACCTACAGGAACTACTCAAAAGTGTGGTAAAATGATTTACAACATGAACATGTCGTTGTAGGATTAGTACATTATGTGGAAAATGTCTCGGTTGTCCACAATTATAACAAATAACTTGGCCCCTTCCACGACCAAATCGTCCTACAAATCCTTTGCCTCTAAAAGGACCTCCCCCCCGCTTGGTTGAGGGTATTGTGCCTAATCTTGCTTAGCTTGTATATGTTCATCATTCTTCATGAGATATGTGTCGACTATATTTTCTTGCAGTAGTTGGTATTCTCTACAGTATTTCTCGGTGTGACACACTGATTGACATAATTTACAATATAAGACAACAAGTGCACTTACTATCTTATGTAGATACAAGCGTTCTTCCGACCGATGACCTCTTATCTGGTAAATTCTACACGAGGGCATTCCTTGGGTTTCGATGATCTTGATGCAAGATTATTCAAGAAAGATGAACATGAATCTTCATCATGGCCTTCGGTTCTACATCTTATACACCAAACTTCTTGAATTTATTTCCCTTTATTGATATCATGTATTTGCAACGTTAGATTGGCAAGTTGTGACTGTATTTGCATCATCCCCATGTCAGTTTATCCAACCAATGAAGTTTCCAATTTCATAGCAAGCTCAAGAGCTTCGCTTTGGGATACAATCTTATGCTACATCAAGGGAACTCAAATATGTGGTAGCATATTGACAATAAATCATTCTTTATGTTGAACATATGACAGCTGGAAACTCACCTTAGCCGTCAGAGTCTTAAAGCTTTGATCAAAGTACCAAATAGACTTAGACGACAATTTCTTAATTCCTTTTAATTATGTGATACATTGCAACTCAGACTTCGGTTTCTTGAATTCTTCGATCAATACAATTTGGATCTGATCCAATGAATTCTGAGGAACCCCTATGGCAACCACACAAAATTGCATATACCAATCAAGAGCACAGCCTCTAAAGGTTGTGATCATTTGAGCTCTCTTTATAGCCTCATTTTGGGTCTTCCAACCCATTTCCATTGAATATAGGTAACTTTATATCACTCCTTGACATTCTGTTTACTTGGGGTATAACTGAATTTGAACTATATGTTTCACTAGTGGGAATTCCTTGACTATTATCTCAACTATATTGTTACTATGATTTACAAAACCACACTTCAATGCGCTTTTAGGTCTTACCTCAGTCGCTAGAGATGTGCACAAGTTCGTGGGTATGTCATAGTCGTGGCATAGATTTGAAAATTCCTCTTCATCTTCATAAATAATCCGATATTATTCTTCTTTGTCGCAAAATTCTCCGTCGAGGGGTGGTGCAAACTTGTAGTCCCTTCTTTCAGCCGCACTGCAACTTCCTCTTCTTGTCACAATCATTCTTTTCTTTCTCAACCGAAATATTCTTCCACTCCTTAGGCGACCACCCTATGGCTCATTATCACTATCGAAAAATAACATCTCAACTCGTTCTCGTCCATATTGTTCAAGCCTTTCTTGAAACATTACCCAGGTCCTCCATGCACAAGGATTCACTCGTCGAATTCCATCCTCATGATCCCTTTTTCACAAACCAACATATTTATCCACTTCTTTAAGGATTTCAAGTAACGAACTCGAGGTTTTTGGAAGAACTCTCTTTTTGTCTCATTGTATGATTTTATCATTTTGACTGAAACATCAGTTATGTATCCCTCCAGAATGCTATCAACCCAAAAATCGACAGCCCTAGATATATTATTACTAACTCTTTCGAACCATTGGATAAGACGAGAAGTCCACTCAGTGGGCTCTCCGCCTTGAAATGTTTTCCTTTGAGTTGCTAGCTTCAACAACCATTCATGTAGCAAAATGGGAAACTCACTAAAGAAAATATCGTGAATATCATAGTAAATATATCTTTCTAACCATTCAGTCGGATTCATTCATGATCCTTCAATTTCTTCCTATGCAAACTCTCTTGCTTCGTAATCCACCCAATCTTGAAACTCTGGTTTCATCGAGTACCAAAACATGCCCCCTTCACAATGATCCCCGTACCGAAAACATAATAATTTGTTGGTGTCTTTTCCACTGACCCGGGTTCATATTTCCCTATTTATCCAACAAACGCCAAGATATTGACCCGATAGAGCGTAACCCCATCAGCAACACCTGCAAAGGTGCCGTATCACCTGAGATATCTATGAGGACTACCAGAACCAAGTTTTTGCAGTTATGGAAGGGAATTTATTCATGACAACATTAAGAAACAACTCGAACAAAATAGAGGGATGGAATATTAGCGGTACATACACAACAAGAAAGCAAAACGATCCTTCGACACATTCACATCATGTAAGATATATAGATTAAAGCACATTCCAATCATTATTATTGACATTCCACAACATGATATAAGTAAAAGTGTGACAAACTCATAAATACTCAAAGGAAAGATACATATACACCAAACACACACATATTTAACGTGGAAACCCATACGAGAAAAAACACAACAACACTCTTCATCTGGCATGAGTAATATTGGAACGATTTCGGTCTGCGCACTCCGCTTACAGAATTGTCTAAGAATCTTCTTTACAATGGATGAGTTTCTCTATCTGTCTCACGCTCTCATTCTTTCTAGGCTTCTTTCAGTCGACCTATCTGTCGATCTCATAAGGATTTAGATATCAATGATCAATTATTAGCCATAACGTTAGTTGTCATGCATATGATATTATGAATCTATGATCTTACAATATTTTATGATCAACGATTGTCGATCATGCTTAAAGAGTCTGCAAAAACTCTCAATCTCCTCAAGGTTTTGTGATCATTCGCACACAGCTTGGATCGATCCTATATACCTTATACAATTCTTGTTTCAACCGTCAACTAGTTCTCAACTGACAGTCGACTGGTTTTTCTAACTACCGCATTGAATCTCGTAACATTAATAAAGGTGCTAAGGGCCCAATTTATAATCATGCCCATTTCCAAAGATAGGTTATTTGTGTAACTTAACTCACTCTTACATTTAATGTTTTCTCAAAACAAGTCGAATTCCCGGATTCGACTTACTCCTCTCCTTTTTTGTCGCGACCTTGCTCCCCTTGTGACCGGATTCTTCATTTTTCCGACAAAAAATAGCATGCATTTTCCTAGGGCCAACAATGCCCTACTGAAACCTTCCATCACCACCAAAAACAAATAAGGGATAACGGTCACCGCTACCTCAAACCTCTTGAGGGAATGAAAAAAAATTACACTTAGCTTTGACATTGTTACTAATAATCATATGCAAGCATTCTTAGCTTGTCCCCACTGCATCATGTATATTTATGTCATGTAAAAACCCAAATTGTTCCAGAAATATATATGCAAATAAAAAAGGTTTAATTCTCTCAGCAGTAATCTTAGAGATTAATTTATACATTGCATTACATAAAGAAATAGGTATGAAGTTCCCATACAAGATTATCAATTTTTGGAATCAGAACAATGAAGGTAGAATTGAAACTAGACAATATCCTACCTGAAATCCTTGCATATTCAATTGCTTTAACAGATCACCTCCCAACACATCTAAAACATCCAGGAAGAATTCAGAAGTCAACCCATCAGGACTCGGGCTTCTTTCATTTTTACTTTTGCCAAGAGTGGCTTCCAACTTCTCCATAGTAACTAGAGCAAACAATTTCTCATTATCTTCTTCTATCATCCATCGTAGAAAAAGTGAACATGACTCGACAATCTCATCAACATTGTTCCTTTAGGTTCCAAGTAGATATCTTTAAAATATCGAATTTCTTCCTTAGCAAGATTGTCAAAACCTCTGATAACCCCTCTGCCTCCTTCATTCAATTCCCAACTTATATTTCTTCTTTTTCTTTGATTAACATATTTATGAAAATAAACCAAATTCTCATACCCCATTATTAACTCATACTATCCTACTTTTTAATCTACTCTCTTCCTCCGCCCTCAAAATATCATTCCTAATATGTTCCAACTTACCTAAAGATTTCTTTATTTATTCTCTTCCAAGACCAATGTCACTAGAAAAACATTCCTTGAATACTCTTTTCCACCTATTTCCATGTAAGGAATCTACTTCTTAATAGGTTAATGGACCATTAGATAGCAAGTTTCTTGTAAATCATACATCATCATTTCATATTAAAATTAATATTATTATAATAATATTATCATTTAATTTAAATGTAATGTCTTATATATCACTTCATGCAACATTTAATTAAGTATAATAAAAATAGTGTTAACATATAAAATTCATATCAAAATTAATATATTATAATAATAATTAGTCATATTCATTTATTCCATCGCCATATTCAAAATGTAAAAAAATATTATACATATTAAAAAAAATAATCTATCTATATTATACCACCAAATTCAACAACTAAAATGTGGAAAATAATTATACATCTTAAAAAAAATGTGAAAAATAATTAAATACTAAAAAAAATTAATTATGAATCGTTTAGCTCAAGTTCATGCCAGATGTCGTCCTTATCGTAATAAGTAATAGTCGTGTTTGTCGTCCTTATCGTAATAAGTAATAGTGGGGCAAAAAGCCATAAAATTGATGACTAACAATTTAGTAGCAGTCAATTTCTGCACCTAACACAACCAGACGGTACCGTCCACCTATTGCGCGCTACTATTATCCTCCTAATTAATAATATCAAAAATATCGGCGTTAAAGTCCAACTCTAACATCCCACTCCGGCTGTGAAGTGGTTGATTCGGAGCCTTCCACCGATCTACGTCAAACAATATGAACGATAAGCTTTTCATGTTATGTCGTGCAATTTGTTTTAGTTTAGTACCCCACGTAACTATTCCTTTACCGATCCACGGCCACCGACGTGTTCCTTTTACTTTAACACACGGTATATAATTTCATTTTGGAGCAAGAAAAAATCGTGCGATTTGCAATTTTTGGCTGGGAATTTGGTTTTTTTTATTTGGTGTTACGATTTGCATTTTTTTTTGTTTTGGAATATGGTTTTTGGATTGGTTGTTAAAATTGTGATTTAGATTGTTAGAATTGTATTTTTGATTACATAAATAGATTCAGTTTTTTCCATCAATTTTGATACACTTTAAACATGCAATTCTATAACTTAAAATTACAATTTCAGAAAAATTGTTGGATTCTGGTGCAAATTGTCTAAAGTTTAGCTTATACCATTTCAATAATAGAGTAAGCTAATCTCTAGACAATTTGCAATCACATGATAACCAATTAACTTTTTATTAAAATCTTATGATACTAACATGGTTTAGTATGAATATGCATTATAATTAAAAGGATCGAATATGCATTGTGACCCCTCCACTTTAGCTTACCTCATCACTTGACATGGCTGGAAGTAGGTACCTTCCATGACTAAGCGCTCATTAAGGTATCAATGATATTTACCTACCCTACCCATGCTTTGTAATTAACATTTGAATGCAAAGAGTGGTATACATGATAAGAAACGACATCTCTAGCTCTACTCTTACTGCAATAACATAATTCGTGAAACCCAGAAATTAAAGAAGATAAACTCCACTCTTTTAGTCATTTTTATAAGATTACAAAGTATCAAGTTCAAAACCCTAGGTTAGTTATGCACCTCACTAAATATCACAAACTAATATTATATGAGAATGCAACTAATTTGTTAATGCTAGATCACTCAAAAGTTGGGCATTAACTATACCTCTAACTAACCACATAGATAATAATAAACAATGCATCAACTAACAAGAAGGGTGTGCAGGGTGTGCCCTTCTCCATGGTCCCTAGCTAAGTGGTAATGTCCTCAAGAGAGGTGCATTGTTCTTGAAGTCTTTCTTTAAGCTAGAAATGTCCTCAAGGGAGGTTCATTGTCCTTTGAAGTCTCTCTTTCAACTAGCAATGTCCTCAACGGAGGTGCATTGTTCTTTGAAGTCGCTCTTTGAGCTAGCAATGTCCTCCTTTTTAGGGTGTTGTTTTTGGGAAACACCCCCTTCCTCTTGATTTAAGTGGAGAGTGTTCCCACTTTCCTTTTGGTTTACGAATGTCATCGGGGTTAGAGAAGAAAAATACAAGATATGATGTTGTGAGAAGTGGCTATGGTGTGTTGAAAGGAATTATCATGTAGAAAAGTGATGTACCTAGTTTGTGAAATCTCTAATGACATGGGACAACCCTATGTATAAAAAAAGATATGTCAGCAAAGTGAAATCAAGGAGATAAGAATAAACCCAAACTATATATAACATCACGAGAGAGATTCTGTGTTGGATACCTACGTTGTAGAATAAGATGAGTTGAGATGTCAGTTATGGTACTCCTAACTAACAATATAAAATAGTGTGTAGTGTATTGTAGATACCGTGCCATGTAGTATAAAACACCAAATATGGGATGCACTACTAAGATAAGTGATGGTATGAGAGTAGAAATGAAGGATGCAAGTGCCAAATGCATATAATTGTTAGTGGTGGAAGATAGTGATCAATGTAGAAAGATGTAAGGAGTAGAAATGCTAAATGATAGTAAAAAACGTCATGGGTGTGTGGAAAAGTATGCAATATAGAGTGTGTTTTCTATTGGACACATATAATAAAGAGACCAATAACTTCATGTGTTGAAGTGACCATAAGATGTAGTTAATATCCCAAATTGGACGTATGTGCAGTATTAGTAGAGGACCCATCCATGAAATCAAAATATCCATGTGTTCTTCAAAATAGGCTTTCTATAGAGTCAAATAGAAAAAGTACTTGTGCTTGATTTCATAATGAAGAACCGATGTGTTCCTTGTGGATTGGAGTATAGGTGGATAGCTGAATAAAGGAGGTATATTCAGAAATATTTTGTATAGGTCATAAATATGGGGTGGCATGTTGACTTGGAGAGAGCATTGAGGTAATATTAAGGATTTAAGAACTTTCCTATAGAGAGGGTTGTTGATTGTAGTTCTTGTAGATTGGAGGTGACCTAAATCTAGAACTATACCTAAGAAGCTAACCATGTGAAGTTGTTTCGATGTTGATAGGGTGCAATGCTTCGATCTTGTAATTATTGAGGACAAAGGTCACACTACATAGGAGCATGCTCCAGTGGTTCTAGTAGTTCTAGTGCTTGAATGTTTTTTTCCATCAGTGTAGTTGTTGAGAGCCTTGGAGGACTAAGGGCACAAGGAATTATGAGAGGAACTAAAGGGAGAAATAGCTAAGTGTCATGGATTTTGGGGGAAAGCTAGGACTAGAGTAATATGGAGATAGTTGGTTGAGGAGAAGTAGAAAGAGTGATGGAAATGCACTTACATAAACTAACACCATGAGATGTTTTCGAGCAAGGAAATGGAATGGAGGTAAATAAGGTATGTTGATACGTTATGTCATCTTTCATTAGTTGGTAAGTATTGGTGCTAGCATTGTATAGGGAACTATGTTGTTGCTAATAGGGAATAATGAGGAGTAAGTATGATGAATCCATAGGAGATACATCACATTCTATTGTATTTTGGAAAGGGTCAATGGAAAAGGTAAGCAAATAATGTATGTTTATTAATAGAGGAGGACCATCTTATTGAACCCAAAATATATGATAAGGTGAAGGTTAAGGGTTGGTAATGAGTTCAAAACAATTGAAAAATGTCTAATACACCACATTCTTTTGGATTCCATTGCCATAGAATTATAGGGGTGAGTTGGTCTTTGATTTTTCAATTTTTAGTGAAAAATATAACTATTTCTTAGGGAGAATTGGATTGGGTCATTGTAGAAGGAGCAAGTCGACATAAGTCGACTTGAACGAAGACTGACTTAGTCGACCAGCCGACTAAGTCGAGAGACCGACTACGTCGGTCGGCCGAGTAAACATAGTAGTTAGTCTGTTAACTAATAGTCGTGTCGGTTCGGTGAACCGACAGGTAGTTATGATTGTGACTGTTTGTAACATGTATATTAGGCTGTTGAGCCACACAAGAACATAGTTCAGTTCTTGGCTTTGTATAATCTATTGAGAATAATATAATCTGTTCATCATATCAGTTCTTGTCTCTTGCATCTGTGTATATTTCTGTATGTATTATTGGTAACCTTATGTGATCTGTAGGATTACAACATTGGTTCCGTTGCCGGTAGTACATAACTAAATATACGCTCACGTATGATACCAGAACAGGAGATCAAGGACTGGTGGGAGCGCAAAATTGCTAACTATCTACAAAATTACGCAAGAAGGAATAGATTGACAGTCGCAGAAGCAAAAGCCAGATTTTTCACTGAGACTCACGAAAAGTTTGTCGAATCCGTGCCACACCTACTGAAGCAGCTTTTGGATGAGAAAGCCGGACGAGACTAAAAAAGCACAGTTACTCCAGAAACTGATCCGAGGAGGACGTACAAATCTCTCGGAGTGGTTCGAAAAGATAGCCGACGACTTCTGCGAAGAACAAGCAGTCGAAGACAGGACTTCTGTGGAAACCGTCCGACAGAAATTTTTCACAGAATTTACTGATCAATTCTTGTGTTCCTTGCCAGCTTTACTGTTCAAATTTTTAATAGAGAAAGGAGCCGGGCACATTGTGGAACCTCGACCTCTCTTAATAGACCCACCTTCAAACACTAATTGGGCGGAGAAGCAGAAGAAGTGGGAAAAATTCATTGTTGAAAGGGAGTGGGAATACTTCCTGAGTAAGTAGACACTATCCGAGCTTTCTAAAAAGCGTCGGGTAGGCCATGGGGGGGTAGCTGGTCGTGTGTCGGACCTAGAGCATAGTGGATCCTAGTCGACCAGAGTCGTCGTCGCCCGTAATGCATAATCGACCGAAGAGGAACTGAAGGCCTAGTATTGTACTACAGTATGTCGGACATTAAGCGAATCGAAAGGGATGAAAGACAGAAGAAAAGGGAAGCCAGACGAGAAAGAGCCGCAGAGCTGCAGCGAAACCCGAGGGAGACCGACCACGATGAAGTACCGCCCGAGTCGGGTCATGACCGACGCAGAGAAGGCGAAGAGGAAGAAGCGGCGTCCCATGAAGATGATGAAATGTGGATAGAGCAGCCAGAAGCTCTCCAACTAATTGTTCCCGACGAAGCAGTAACCCTTTCCACAGTCAGTCCGCGTACCAGAATACAA
>LPNX010848188.1:849-12359 GCA_001517045.1 Pseudotsuga menziesii
CATCGTCCTCATCATCATCATCATCTTCATCATCTTCGTCTTCATCTTCATCATCATCATCATCATCATCATCATCACCTTCATCATCATCATCACCATTAACATCGTGAAGATCATCATCATCATCCTCATCATCATCACCATCAACATCATCATCATCATCACCATCAACATCATCTTCGTCATCTTCGTTTTCATCTTCATCTTCATCATCATCATCCTCCTCCTCATCATCACCTTCATCATCAGCATCAGCATCATCATCATCACCATCAACATCATCTTCGTCATCTTCGTTTTCATCTTCATCTTCATCATCATCATCCTCCTCCTCATCATCACCTTCATCATCAGCATCAGCATCATCATCATCACCATTCACATCATCATCATCATCCTCATCATCACCATTCACATCATCATCATCATCCTCATCATCATCACCATCAACATCATGAACATAAGCATTAGAGAGAGAGAGAGAGCAAGAACGAATGGCGCGGTGGGGTGTTTGGAAGAGAGAGGAGTGGATTTTAAAGGTAGGGAGAGGAGGAGGGGGGATTAGAGGTATGGAGAAGAGGAGGGGGGGTTAGTAAGAGTTAGGGGGAAGAAGGGAGTCAGGGGGGGACATAAAATAATAGAAGTATAATTGACAAAACAAGCACTCATTATAGTATTTAAAAACGCGCTCCCGTTTTGCTTCAATAAAACGTGCTCCCATTTTGTTTAAATTCAAAAATGTGTTCCCTCCAAATGATAAGGCCAAGCCTCGACCCATGCTTGCATGGAATTCTTATGCCTATGTGTTTGCTTCGTACTTTGCTTCTGATTCAACATGCCTATGCCTTGGAGTATGATAAACCATGGCTAATTCAACATTATATCCAAATTTTCAATATGCTCGTGTTTAGCCGTTCATCTGATTATGTTGCACACCTCCATTTCTTATGAGATTTTAGAAACAGATATGGTTTTTTTTGCAGATTCCAAATATGTAAATTTTAACAAGAATACATTATTTTTTCTATTTTTTTCTTATTTATCTTCTATCATCACTCCTCAACTCAAAAAACACACTGTTAGTGTTTCGTCCATATCTCTTTCGTTTCTCAACCATTTAAAAAAATAATTGTATGGTGAACTAAAGAACACCGAGCTCTACATGCTATAAAAAACCCATTTCCAAATAATTGCATTAAGACATTCAAACGCTGCACCCACAATTGACGTACCGTTTTTGAGGTTTGATCTCTTAGATAATAAATAAAAAAATAAAAAATATTATATTTATTATTGGAAAAATAGTCGTGCACTAGTACTATATGTTCTCTATATGTATACTGATTTTCGTAAGTTTATTCCATCATTTAGTCACTCAGACGCTGCACCCACAAAAACATATACCTTATAATTTGTCCAAAAAATAAAAAGTTCCCGTTAAAAAATATCTAACTTCTGATAGTTAACATCATTTTCAATAGAAAAAAATTTTATATTTGGAAAGGTCATTCAATTTCCTACATTTCTTGTGTTTCACTCATCGCAAGATTCATTGTGTAAGTGTCTAAAAATATCCATGCAAGTTGATGGATGTCTGTTTTTTCAGTTTTCTATTGCATCTAACGCGCCAAAAGAGACCCTCATCTTTGTGCACTCACCCATGTGTTTTTAGTCTATATATATATATTGTTAAAAGCAAAGAGTTTTTTCATTTTGAGGCATTTACTATATTCAAAGGAAAAAGATCGAGCCCTAACTGTAAGGAGATTCATTGTTTAATTTAAACGATGATATCGCTATTTTTACCTTCTGATTAAACTGCAAGGTTTTAAAAGATAAATAAAGAAAATACTAATTACTATTTAACTATGTATACTATGTATTCTCATATGAAACTATATACAAAATTATCATACTGTTTCTAAAAAGAAGTATATGATAACCTAGTGATTCTACTATGAAATTTTGTATAAACAGTAGCATTCATGAACTGATAAATTTATAGGTAAACATAAATATTTCCTACTTATTACAGAACATATAAAAGTTTTGAAAAATATTTATCATTCATAAATCCTACAGATATAAACATAAAATAAATTTAAGGTTAATAATAATAACCAGAACAACTTAGAACGTGTTAGCTGTCGAAGTGGACAAACATCCAAAAAAGATCATTCCTCCCAACCATCTCCTGAAAGTAGCCAAGATCACTTGCTTTAGGATCCCTGGGCATGTTCATTGAACCACCAGGATAAAGATACTGTGTAGAAGCCTATTCAGTACTCTTTGTAACTTAACAGTCACACTTGTAGTCAAACTCTAGCAACATCATTTTATCTTTTCCCTCATTGAATTCCTCATGTGTGCCTAACTTTTCAGTTTCCAGCGAACCACAAGGTTCTAATCTCTTAGAATGTAGTGAGCCTCCTACTCATTCTATGGTATATATAAGCTTGTCTAGGTCTTTGGGTTAGTTTTGCAATTAAACGAGCCACCTACTCAGTTCCTCTTTTCTTGGGAACATGACCACAATTATAGGGATGTTTCCTCCTACAACAACTAGAAAGTGAATGTTGTTGCTGACATTTGTCATTTTGGCCTTCTACATCAGATCCTTCCTCCTAGTGGGTCAGTGAACACTCTTCAACAATCTTCTTTGGATAGGTGTCTCTTCTTTTTCATTATTAAATAATAAAATAATTCAATTACAGTCATCTTTGACCATCATTGGTCAACACCATAAAAAATTACAATAATTTTTAAAGTAATGTCTTTCTCAAAAATAAAATGTTTTCAGTTCTAGGTGGGTTACTAGCATAAATCCATGTTAAAAAGGGTTCTACCAAGGCCCAAAAGGGATCAAATATCTCCATATGCAAACCCCTATTTAGAGTGCAAAATGTTGAAGAAGTTTTTTAATTTATCGAATTTGTATAGTTTATATCTTTTTAATTTGTATAGTTTATATTTATGAAGTTATAAATTTTTTAAATAGGTGACATTTATTTTGTATAATATTTTAATAATTAAAAACACATATAAACTTTAAGATGAATATACATTCTCTATTAAGTTATAAAATACACCTCTTCAACACAATAAAATGCTTAAAACTAATATTAAAAAAAACATTAATAAATATATATAAACTTTCAACATTAAAAATTGAAAACTCACCTCCATTAAATTATATACACCCATTAATAACTATATCGAATGCGTTCAAAAACTAAATTTGCCTCGATGTGAAATCAAAATAATAAGGATTCAAAACATCTAACATTAAAAAAAAAATTAATAAATATATATAAACTTTCAACATTAAAAATTGAAAATTCACCTCCATTAAATTATATACACCCGTTAATAACTATATCAAATGCATTCAAAAACTAAATTTGCCTCGATGTGAAATCAAACAAGGTGAGCTGCTAAAAGGCAGCGAGTCCCTGCCGTTTGATTTCAAACATATATGTGTATGCCAAAATAAAGATTGTCAGAAGAAAACAACATAGCCTTGTTAAGTAACCAACACTGCTCCAAAATAGTATAGGTGTAACCACAGTTATGTATTTTCCCAAGCACATTCGACTTCACGGTTGTTAAGAGTTGTTCTATGCATCTATATCACAGTTGTTAAGAGTTGTTCTGTGCATCTATATGGGCCATCTTTAGTTGCTTCCCAAGATCTTGTTGCATTGCAACGACACGCATTGCTTCTCAAGATCTACATAATGACTAGTATACTAACAACATCACAGACTGGTCTTCACCAATTTACATTCCAGTACACCAAAAGTCTTGCATAGAGGCTAAAAGAACAATAATGTTGTGAGCAAATTAATATTGACATTTCCAAAGGCACAAGTTAATAGCAAACTATATCATGTCTTTTTTGGTTGCTTGAGCGGCCAGTGCAGACCTCCAAGTGACAGTGAGAATGCGGCTGCCTGATAAGCATGGAGTTAGGTTTGGCCCTGAACTCCCCCAACTCAAAATAAATAAATAAAATTATACGCCACCTAAGGCTTACAGCTGTAATATTATAAATTTATAATATATCAGCAGCACATTATAGTTCAGTTGCACATGATTGTTTAGTATCGTTGTTTCGAGTGGGAAGCCTTTTCTAAGTATCTAAGCTCTAAGGTACTTTTAAAACAAATTAAAAATTTTAAATAAAAAAAATTGAAAAAGAAATGGCAATAACAAGTATGTTTACCGTCATCTCAACATAGATCGTGATGCGCAGTAATAGATAGTCTAGTGTATAACATATAATATACATTAAATCAGCTAGCGTTGCTCCAATGCTTGATAGCTTTATTTAGATGCCCTGGGCACCTCCCACTTGGACAGTTTGGGCGTTTTTGAGTTGCATGCTTAGAGTGGGCACGTAGTCATTGACTTCCTACGACGTTGCAGCAGGAAACAAGACACTTGTAGTAAATACTTGCACATTTGGCATGACCACTATAACTCGTCACTGTATTTTACTGCTCTAATATGATTTGCATTATGCTCCCACGCCCATGCTTTTTCTATGTAAACAGACCAAAAGAGAAATCCCAACATGGGAACTCCAAGAGCTATGGCTTTGAGCATGGAATTCTATCCGCATTGAGTAATGAATTCGGAAACGGAGGGATGAGATAACACTCGCAGCTGATCGCACCATGAAACAACGAGCCCCTGGCTTCCGATCTCATCCAGAAAACTATCTGGTAAGAAATCTGAGACGGTAGAAACTACGATGTCTGGATGAAGGACCCAGAGGAAGGGTTGGTTTCTTTCCCTAAGACCCATGGCTATTTCCTTGAGCTGATCTTTAGAGACATGAATCAAGCTACCAAAGGAAACGTATATAACTGAATCGACGGGCTTTGAATCTAGCAGCAATGGAGAAAAGCACCAGCAAAGGTTGTGTTTGATCGAGTTTAGACGGAGTTTACCCTATCCTAGGGGCAGCAATACGAGATCGTAGTGAGGGGAACAAAGGCTTGATTGCTTAAGCATTTGAAATTTATTGTAAACCTCCAGTTCATATGCAATCAAACACCCGCTTCCAATTGCTAATGTTTTCAGGATAGAGGACTCATGGATCCATAGCTTTGAGAATATGGTAATTCTCCTTCCACTATTTTTGTACATTTACCAGTTTATATATATTCTAGTTAATGCAGTCACTTATTGTGTAATAGCTTCTACAGGAAGCTAATCTATCAATGTTTCTGGACATCCGAATCATAAGAGAGAATTCTTATTACATGTAAATCTTTGTTTATGGTTAATGAAAACCAGAAAGTGTTTGGGGAAATTTTCTCCACTCTATTGTGCGTATTGATATAAGAGAAAACACTCAACCCTGTCCACCAAGATGTGTGTGCCCAATTCTTTTGTCTATTATCTTTCTCTCGAAGGCATCAGCGTTGGCGGAAAATAACTGAACATTGGGAAAAATACTTTTGGCCTTCAATCTGATGGCACTGGCGGTTATGATGCGGTGAAGGAAGAATTGGATTCATTAATTAAGCTTCCATTAGTAGATGGCTCTAAAATTGGGTAATGTGGTTTAACAGTAATATCTAGCAATGGAAATTGGCTGCTGGATTTCTAACAGTTAGGTGTAGCTGTATAAGCCTGTGCCTAGCTTAAGCTATTAAAAAAATACCAATCTATGTGGTCTGCTAGTTTATATTTGTCCAATTTAATGACATCAATAGGGTAACCGTATTGCAATATAAAAAAGCTTAAAATTCCATTGACTTGGTAATTATACATACATATAAAATGGCTACATATGTCAAGGGAAAACGCAAATCAACTGGTGTTCGTATCATGAGATTTCAATATAGTTTAATCCAATTATGGCATCTGAATTTAGAGATTTCCTCAAACCTTTGCATTTGAACATACAACGGTTCAAACAACACAGAATGCAGATGACCCAATATTTTTCGAATAACCCTTTCACATATTCTGAATTGATCTTGTTGAAGTCCTTTACATATTAATAATCTTTGGCATTGCTCACAGACCAGTTCTAACAGAAATAAAAAAGGATAAAACAGATAATCTTCTAACCTGTCTCTAAGCCATTAGAAAGAAAATAAAATTTTGAGAAGACTTGGAGGGTTAGAATTTATTTATTTATCCACCCAGGTCTTTTAAGCATGCCTGTGAAATCCATAACATGAAATTTTATTGTGACAGAGCTTGTATACTTCTTGAGATGCACTTTTTTGCATAATGATAGTGTGACAAAAAATTGATTTCCAACATTTCATGTCAAATTAGATCTATTGGCACATAGTGATTTGACCATTTGAATTGAAACAAAGATCTTATGGCCACTCTTAAACGAAGAAAACGTGGCATCCATGCATCAAATTGAATAACGTGATGAGCATGAAAGTGCGCGTAGGTGGAAAAACAACACCACAACACCAAGCATAGAGTCGTCAGGCATAGAGGCATACCAGGCCCAAGGAACATCATCAATTGGCTTATTTAGCAAGACACGGGCGGTCTATTTACCTCTTTGCTCGGGGGATGTAATAGTTTAGTTTTTGAGAGAAAAAGATGGTTACTAAAAAAGCTAACAGGGAATGGCCAGCCACAACAATGAAACCACGACCAGAATGTTGCCCAACCAGTCAGTTAGAGCATATAGGTTATGATATATAATCCCATTTGTGTAATCAGGGCTATTGAAACCGGGTCTCTCTACAGGGCTCCTATTTGTGTAATCATTGCCCCTCTTAAACAAAAACTTGATATGTTATGGAGTTTTATAAAAACTCATCTCAATGCAAAGATACTTGTATTTCTTTCAAGTTGTAAGCAGGTCAGAGTGAACAATTTTTTTTTACTCAATAGCCGTACATTTCTGTCATTTTGTTTCCTTTTGAGTTTTCTTATTTGAAATAGAGTCCGAGGGTGTGACGTTTCCATCTATAAATGGTACAATGATGCGATTGCTTTAATATTGAAACTCATCCAAAAATTTAAGTTATCTTGGCACTCTATGCAGGTAAAGTTTGTTTATGAATCATTTAAGAAGTTACGCCCTGGTATACCTGTGAGATGTCTTCATGGTCGCATGAAACAAACTCAAAGGATGCTGGCACTTTTTAATTATACAGAGGAAAAACATTCCCTTCTCTTTGCAACTGATGTAGCTTCAAGGGACTTATATTTTCCAGCTATTGATTGGGTGGTTCAGGTGAATTGTAATTTAAAGGCAGTTATATTCAGTCATTGAACTATGCTGAAATGAAAGAATTGCTTAATAGTCTAGTCCTATTCTTGTACACTGTATGTGCTTGCACTAATCTTATTATTTTGTTTTGGAACCTAAAGGTGGATTGCCCTTAATATGTGCCATCTTACATTCATCGTGTTGGTGGCATAGCTCGCTTTAATGCTGGGGGGCGTTCTGTTGTGTTTATTATTCCTTTTGAAATGAAAATGCTGATGCAGCTGCAGGAGGCTAAGATTCCAGTTAAAGTGATTAAGGTGTGATATTTATTGTAATAGGGGAAAAGCCTCTTTGATAGCATTGATGGCCATTTGTTATATTTTGGGTTTTAGTCTCTTTTTTCAAGCTTCAATTATAATCCATCATATTGAAAAGAATGTGTCTTTCAATATTTCTTGGGTGACCACATAGGCAAATGCAAGTAAGCTACAGTCTGTCTCAGGTCCACTAGCAGCACTTATGTCAAAAGATCCAGATCTGAAATATATGGCATAGCGGGCATTTGTGACATTTTTGAGGTCAATACATTTACATTAGGATAAGGAAATATTTGACGTATCAAAGTTACAAATAGAAGACTTCTCTGTCTCTTTAGGTCTCTCTATAGCTCCCCGGATACGTTTCTTAAAAAGGAGTGGAAGCAAACTGAAAAAGATGGAGACTGTAAGTGTTGAGCATGAACAAGATCCTGAAGATAGTGAAAGAAGTGAGAATGAAGATGCTAGTGCAAATGGTGCAGATAAGGTCTTCTTACAACATGTTACAAGTGGAAAGTCAAAACAAGTAAAACAACACTCTAAATTAAATTATCACTTTAACAATAAAGATTCCGGTATTCTATCTCTAGAGTATGATAAAATGAGATCCAGGAATGACGCTGAAGGGGATGATGTATTGTTTACTAAAAAGAGGCCAATTGAAGATGGAGACACTGAACAAACCAGTCTTGTCTATATGAACCACTTGGCTCTGCGGCAGCTTATTCCTGTGTGCCCCAATACAGTAAACACAAATTCATCCACCTTAATCTCCAGGAGCTCATTTGAGAAGAGAAGTAAGGGTGTCAAGGCTTTTCACTATAACTCCCATTGTTCTTTTATTATGCCCACCCATCACCCTATCCCTTTTGAATAGGATTTTGTTTCAATGGAGTAGTTAAAGCCCGGAGGCAATGGTATTATGGTAAGCCTTGTGATTTGGATACCGTTCAGCTAAGTGATCTTTTTGAAGGACCTATAGTTTAACGATCATGGAAGAAGAACAAGCGGAACGAAGAACTTCGTCTTTCACTATAACTTCGCGAAAGTTCTCAAAGCATCGCGATTCATCTCTCCTAGACACCTCTGAATGGCGGTTCATCCGGTGCAATTTAAACCACAGATATCCACAGATCTTGTTAGAAACACAACAATGGCGGGTCGACTGCTTGAAAAAAGATTAGGAGACAAAACCCTTCCCCCAAGTCTGAGAGGCACCAGGATGGTTTCCGCCTTTCAGAGCAAAATTCTTTCAACGTTGGCCGTGACGGTGTGATATTGAAGAAACTCTAAGAAGACCCCATCGCAGCCCGGTGAGACTATCCTGGCGAGGAAGACGACAATGCATATTTGCTGTTAAGGTAAGCTGCAAGTTAAACCCTACAATGCTTTTAGTCGAAATTCGATAGCACCACCATGAAAAAAATGTAAAAAATGTAATTGATTCAACAGATAAAAGCGATTTCAAAATGATATTGGATTTATACGGATTCGTTATTAGTTTTCTTAACTAACAAATATAACTTGAATCTTACTGCAGGAAGGATTCCAACAAAATAAAAGTTTCCCTGTCAATGGAAGAGATGCTGGAACTGGAAAATTTGCCCTGCCAATGGAAGAGATGCTGGAACTCGAGGATTCGAGGATTCAAAACCCTTTTTCGCAATAGCACAACATATCGACGCCTACAGGCAGTAAGGAAAAGCACAAGTAGTGGAGTAAAGAAAAGAGATAAATGAGCAAATCCATACCTCGCTGCAATAAACAGCTCTAGCAGAGGTGGTGGTGAACACAGGTACGCTCCAATAGACAGCTCTAACCTCGCTGCAATAAACAGCTCTAGCAGAGGTGGTGGTGAACACAGGTATGCTCCAATAGACAGCTCTAGCAGAGGTGGTGAACACATGTAGGAATAGAGATGCATGAACATATGGACAACATGCAGGAATCCACATGTGGCAACTACAACAAAGCCTGGATAAGGCATTAACATAGAAGCTAGTGTCACTAACATTTTATGTTAGCTAAGTAATGTCATATTGGTGATAGCATTAATCTATGAATATTAGCTATGATTTCTCAATGTTGTTTTAGCCTTAAGTTTGAACCTCTGAATATGAAATTGGCCTCGAAATGAGGCCAAATAAGGCCTCAAATTCTTTTATTGGTCGAAAGAAAACTATGTAAGCATTTGGAAAAAAAAACTTAGGATAAGTGCTTGGATTTATATTGGTTTTTGTGCTTTTATTTATATTGGGCGACGGCCACCGGATTTAACTTAGGATAAGTTGGTTGAATTTACATTGAGTTTTGTGTAGACAAATAAAAACAGCAGCAAGCCGAATCATATAGTCCCTGCCAGCCTGAAGGCAGGGACTAATAATAAGGATTCAAAACATCTAAACGGTGGTTTAATAAAACAAAATAATAATTAAGGAACTCTAACATATATATACAAAACATAGTGTATATCTATACAAAACATAGTGTATATCTAATTGGTGCTTTAATAAAGTAACTTTAAAATATATACAAAACATACTGTATATATATGAATAATAAAAGCAATGAATTCTGTCTAGTTTTAATAGAAAAACGGCAAATCCTTTGCTACAGTTAATAAGAATGGCGATAAGAACTGGAACTTACCTATTCTTTATATTTAACTTAAAATAAATTAATTCATAATTTAAACCAAGCTACACATTACACATGACATTTTGCCTTTAATAATTTTACCTTACCCAAAGTGTATACTTAATGTATTTTAATTATTTGATTAAGGTATTGAAAACAATTAGTTTACTACACAATTCTGTACAACTCTTCTCTTAATTTTTTAGTTATTTGTTTAATAATTTTATTTCAACCGCACACATTTAAAGTAAGTTAGTTATTTGTTTAATAATTTTATTTCAACCGCACACATTTAATAATTTTACTTCAACTGCACACATTTAAAGTAAGTTAGTTATTTGATTAAGGTATTGAAAACAATTAGTTTACTATGCAATTCTCTACTACTCTTCTCTGAATCAAATCCTTTAGTTATTTGATTAAGGTATTAAAACATTTATTTTACTACACAATTTTCATAAACTCTTTTAGAAAACCTTTGTTATTTAAAAAAAATAAAATAACGTTAACCATTATTGTATTGCAAATGGGCATGAATAGCCATATCATTTTTTCACTAATCTTATTAAATTAGAAAAAATATCCTTCGCTATGAGTGTGATTGTTCCTATCTTGTTTTTTTATTAACAATAAACATAATAATAATCAACAAACTATCAATACAATATACTATATTATTTTTTTTCTTCATAAATCTATTTATTTTTAATAAGGTTTTATAATAAATTAAGTTATGAAACAATATTTCTTTTCTTGATATTATAAAATAGTATACATTGATATACATAGTTCAAACTTATAAATACATTATGAAAAAATAAAATTAAAATTGATTACTATATGAATATATTATTGATTTTCATAATAAATTTTATAATAAAAAATATTGTTTTCTTATTCATATTTTCACCTTGTGTTATTTAAAATATACATACATTATAAATATGTCTAGCTTACTTAAAGTTCAAAGACATAAAATTAATTATGTAACTTAAATATCTCTTATTTTTGTAGAAGGAAAAAAAGTCAAACTATATGGATATAGATTTTCACATTTCGAATGAAAAAATACCAGCGTAGATCCATCATAAACCATGATCTAGAAAGCACGAAGAGGGATCCCTTTAGTGTTTGGTAAATCCGGCTTTAACATGGATCGTTTGATTACTTTTCATTTAGTTTTATTATTGGGTTTTTATTATTTGATAAATTAGGCCGACCTGTTTTTCTCTATATTCTTTTTGTTTTAGCCAACTTGTTGGTGTAGTGTTAGGTTTAACACACATGGATCTCATCAATGTTATTTGAATGACATTCATTTATTATAATTAATAAGCCATAATCAAATATAT
>LPNX010848188.1:13791-26909 GCA_001517045.1 Pseudotsuga menziesii
GATTTCATAGGAAACGTTTGTTCAGTCGTGAATTCTACACATTGCAGAAAGTGATTTATCTCAGGTTCCATTGAGTTGAAGCCTTTTTAACTAAGGTGTGCCTTATTTCTAGAATTTGACCAACGGTTTTACATTTTTTTGCAAGAGATTGTATTCATACACTTTCCTAGCACCACAAAGTGACTAGTTTCAAGAAAACTCCACACCATTGGAAGAGTGGGATGTTACTTGTGAGCCTTGATGCTTATGCATATCACCCAAGTCACAGTAGAACATGGGCATCTAAAATGTACGAGGCATCCATTGATCCCTATCTCTATAAATTTAAAAGCGAATCAACCAAGGAGAAAGAAGAGGAATTCAAAGCAGAATATAATCAACGCCCATTAATGTTGGTTATTAGCTAGAATAACCAAGGAATGTAGTATAATATCAATAAAACTGGAGCATGCTCAGTCATTCTAGAACACTTGCACTTCTAATAAAAGTAAAAATTCCTCATTTAGTGTTCTCAAGAACTTTAAGGTCTCTAGGGAATTTAAGATGACAGATAAAACATTGTGACAATCATTAAACTCAGCCTTAACCAACCCCTTGATTGCTGCCCTGTCTAATATTCACAACTCAGGAACAATATCCTATCTATAACACTGGCTAGATTACCAATAATAGTCGTTATAAAAGAAAACATTTGAACCTCAGCGTCCTCATTGACACAGGTCCCAACACAGTAAAATCCACTTAGAAGTCCACGTACAAACCTAAAAGTATGCGAACCTAGAACAAGATACTTGGACCTAATGTGTTCAATAAAAAAAAATCTTCGGACATGAATAGGGTATCCTAGACAACGGAAGAAATAAGAGATAAACATTACAAAAAAATCAGAAAACAATGGGAAAAAAACAAACTTAAATGCACTTAAATATCCATTTGACGACTAAGCCAAGGGCAAAAATCTTGTCATTCATTAAAAAAACACTACCAATTCTCGTGAAGTGAAAGAAGAGAAGTAATGTGAATACCTTGGAAGCTTCAACCCATTTGTTATCTATGAAATCGAGGTGGGGGCATAGTTCAGCATGATTAAATATCATCTCTTCTTTTGTTTGTAAGAAGTATATTATATACATGTGATTGTTAAGGACCTTCGTGACCACACCCATCATTCTCATATGCATCAACTTCCTCATACATAATAAAGTGATCTTTACTCTGCTCCGGAGGGCTTAGCCTTATGTGAAGCTCATCTACTATTTCCCTTAGTTATTTTGTGTCATCCTCATCATTCATAGGGTCTATATACTCCACCAAGTACCCTACCCCCTGTTTTTTTACAAGTCGTGCACAAAAACAGACCCCTCTAAACCCCTCTTCATCGCTGGACACCTCCATCGGGTCACCATTGCTCAACTTCATCTTCTCCTCCTCACTCAACACTACAAAATCAAGGTATGTTCCCATTCTTGCACAAATTTCTCACTCAAACCTTCACCAGCTTACAAGACCCATGTCTACTCTGATCAAATATTAGTCTTCCATTCCTCCATGTGAAACTGAATTAAGCCATCATTCACTCAAACACACAGCTAACACAACAATAATTCAATGATGGGTATCACGATACTATGACTATAATTCATGGAGGAAGGAAGAAAAGTCTTGTTGATTGTGAACACAGCTAACACAACAATAATTCAATGATGGGTATCACGATGCGATGACTATAATTCATGGAGGAAGGAAGAAAAGTCTTGTTGTTTGTGAACACAGCTAACACAACAATAATTCAATGATGGGTATCACGATACAATGACTATAATTCATGGAGGAAGGAAGAAAAGTCTTGTTGATTGTGAGGCTACGATGTGTTGCATTAATTACCTGCGTTAGGGCATGTGGCACATTTCACACAGTAATGAAATGGTTAAAATGCAGATTTTGGGACATGAACAAATGTGTACAAGGGATTGCACGGAAAGGGGGCAGGAGGGCCATCAACCTTCTTCTTCTCCATTGAAAACGTATACCAACATTAAAAATAATGTGGATTAACAACTGAGAAATGATGACAAATACAAAATATGCCAAGATTAGAAAGAGATGTCAATTAACTACTGAGCAGATTTTAATAGTTTTGAAATTTAATACACAGATGTACAGATCACCAAGAAAATCCATCCTTTACCCATAGGATACCCTTCCAACTTGTTGATATATGTGTGGAAGCCAATTGCGATTGAGAGCGCACAGGATGCATTTATCTACATCTATTTCACTATATATTGCAACCACCGCAAGGAGATGTCGAGCATGTTTCCACAAATCGCAACAGCACCTGTAGATTTGGAGGAAGTCTACGGGTTAGAATGAGAAACGCCGTTAATCTGCAAAAACAAATCCAGTACATGAAATCTTCTGTTACAGGAGAGCCAAAATCTTCTGTTAGAAGATGAGCAATAAATTAAAAAGATGCAGATACAAGGTTATTAAAAAGATGCGGATACTTTTGTTACGCGTAAATTAAAAAGATTATTACGAAGATGCAGATACAAGGTGGGTATTGGTGTAGCAAATCAATACCGGCATATGTTGGCCTCAAATGGTAGGAGAATCAGTCGATTCACAATCGTTTAATCGACTCCTTTCTTTCATAGCTGCGTGTTCTACCTCGATTATTTTTTTAACTTCTCTGTAGTTCCTGGCCGCTTCCATATCGAATACCGGTCAGTGAGTATCTTAATTCTTTGTTTCTGTGTCCCAGCTTGGATCTTCATTCTGCCATGAATGGCTATAAGAAGCTCTCTCATGACACCATTTTCCGCAATTCGTTGAAACAAGTGTACTACTCAGCCACGCTACGCACAGTAGACGAATATGGCGCGCTTTGAGCAGCGTGTATGTCTGTTTGTCGGTGATTGTACTTTTTACTTGTGGAACATTATCTAGCAATGCTATACGATATTTAATGCGGCATTGCCAGCCATACGATCTGGTGGAGGTTGAGATCATATGGCTGGCAATGCCGCGGCCAGCACATTAAATATAGTAAGTCATGTTATATATTGTTCGCTTTATCTAGCAACCAAATGTGAGAAATAATTTGACGGGTAAACCGTCATGGGTCAATTTAGCCAGCTAAGATTTTACGGACACCGTCAAAATCTGGCTTAGAATGCAAAAAAACGTTTTAGATTTTAATTATTACCGACAGATTTGATGGGTGTGTACTATTTGAATTCCTATCCTGTACAGGGAACAATATTCAACATGCAGTAGAGTAAAGTAATAAATGCTGCGGCTGCACATGAAATTGTTGAAATTACATATATACAAGTAATTAGAATCCTAGAACTAGGGCTTTTGAGGACATTGAATCCATTCATACAATCAAAATACAATTTGAATAGGCAACCTAAGACTTTTGAGGATGTTGAATCCATTCATACAATCAAAATGCAATTTGAACAATACAAAATCATGATTTGACCAAAGTTTCATTACTAAATTTAGACAAAAATAATCCAAAAAAATCCAAAATGTAGAATGATTAACTAGTACTATAACTTATGCCATATAGAACTTTGAATGTTTTGTAACTTAAAATATACACCATTTGATTTAAAATTATTTATTAGATTTTTAGATTGATAGATTAAATGTCATTATACATATAAACATGTCTTTATGCTATTCCTACACAGTTTTACAAAAGGATTTTTTTAATAATAAAATTCATTTTCAAATAAACAATCGTGTTAAAAGTTAAATTATATTAAATAATAATTAAAATAAATAATAACCAAATTAAATTTAATCAAAATAATAATTATAATAAATAATTTAATTAACTTTTTAAATTTTTAAAATTTTAATTTTTTCAATTAAACAATATCAACTTTTTATATTCTATAAAATCAAAAACTCCCAAGAACATTCCTCCAAAGCAATTAATCCATACTCAATTGACCTAAAATTTTAATTATATTTACCCACTTCTACTTTACCTACTTCCATCATTTTCGTTTTCAGCGCCCATCCTTTTGTCTAACTTATATTGTTTTAAATGTTCCAATCTAATCTTATGACATGGAAAATTGTTTTATCAACTCAACCGTCCCTTCCCCAGATTTATTGGTCTTTGAATAAATCCATACTTTCACTTTAAATATGAAACGATTGCAAAAAAATGTGACACGTGATTTAGGTGGGACTGTCGAATGTATTTTATAAAAGAGTAAGGTTGGACTAAGGTAGGATTTAGGAATTTTTTTACATAATTGATATGCAAAATTATAACATTTTGGTTTTTATAAATTTATAATTAATATGAAAATATAAATTTATAATGACCTTGTCATATAAAAGGAGTCAAATCGTGTGAGCTTAATTATAATGTAAATCACATCTGAAACCTTAGTGCAGTGTCTGGTGTGGTTGCGGCACTTTTCTGTGCTTAGTATCTCTGGGTCTTAGCTTTCATTTTTATTGGAGTTCCGTTTTTTATGGTTTTGGTAGTGTTTTTATACTGTTTTATTTTGTGGGTGGCGAAGAATTTTTCCGAGGGTTGAGCCATTTTGCTTGCTTGGCTCGTCCATTTCTTTTCCCACCTGTGTTACACAGGACTTGCGAGCTTTATTTGTGATGTCAATGTCTTATTTCTCGGGTTTTTCGGCCCTTACATGTTTTTATCTAGCTTTCTTTGACATCCTTTTTTTTACTTCATGGGTTTTGTTTTTTATTATCTGGTCGTGGTTATTTCGATGGTTTGGTCTTACAGGAGTTAAGTCTATTGGTTTATAGACCTAGTACCAACCTGTAGTTAAAAAAGTGGGAACTTACTTTGTGTTTTTTGTCGTCTCCATTGTCTTTGTCCAGGTTTTCTCTATCGGTGGTGGGTGCGATTTGGGTTTCTCTTGGCCTTTTAGTGGTGGTTTTTTGGATGGGGCCTCCTCCGTCCCAACCTTTGGGTTTTCGGACTAACCCTTTGGTTAGTATCCATTGGTCGAAGTGGTCTCCTGATTCTGTTAGTTGTCTTTTGGAAGGTGGTGAAGGTTCGGCTATGGCCGATTCGCATTTGGCGGCACGTATACCTTCGTCTCAGCATGTGGGTGTCATTCGCGCATCTCATGGTGCAATAGTGGCACCTAGAAGGGTGACTCACCTTTCCTTCGAGAAGGTTAAACTTGGTCTTTCTGTCTGCGTTTTGGGTGGCGACATTACCCTAGACAAGGTAATGGCTCTGTCCTAGAGGGCCCTTATTGGGCGTTTTGAGTATGTGCGGCCGCATCGATCGGTTATCTTAGCTTGGGTTCGGGATGTGTGGAAACCTTTGCTCAAATCCGTTCCGAAGGTGGTGACAATAGTGAATGGGTGGGTTCTGTTTCAATTCCTGTCTATTGAGGATAGGGTTGTTGTAGAGTCTAAGTATTGGATTATGGGGTTGGGTTCTTTGGTCTTGGGCCGGTGGCATGTGGGTTTTGACCCACGGACGGAGCATCCTCTTCGTTGTCATTTATGGTTCCTACTTCCGGATTTTTCGATTAATTCTTGGTCTCTGCAGGGTATTATGAAGACGGCTAATTCTCTTGGCACTTTCATCCTTATGGAGGATGAGCACCTGCTTGGTGGTGAACGCTCTACTCCACACATGCTCATTGATCTTGATGTCTCTGAGGGGTTCCTCGCAGAGCTGGAAATCATTTGGGATCAAGGGTCTATCATTCAACAGCTAGACTACTGGAAAGTGGCCTTCTGCTGCCATTTTTGCCGCAAAATGAGACAGTCCAAGGCGGTCTGTCATCAACATGGTGGTTCTTTCTCTGGTGGGCCTTTTGCGTGCACTAGTGCTGGTCCCGTGGATCTTGAGAAAGACATTTGCTTCCCACTCCCATTGGACAAGGCTTTAGCTAAGGATTTCCTGGGTAAGTTCAGTTCTCATATCCCTCTGCTTTTGAAATTCCTTAGTGCTGTCACAAGTACTAGATTATATTTCGGTTGTGGAAGAGGATTTCTTGTCTCCCGGTGTCTTGTCTGGTGAAGGGGGATTGCGGGTTGTTAATTCTCCGATTGTGGGTATGAATACTAGAATGAGTACTGGGAAAAACTAGACCTTCTCTTCGCTTTAGCTAATGGGAAACTAAGGAGAAAACTACCTCGCTAGAGCTCAGCTAAGTTAATGGCGTTTTGCATATTGAATATTTGCCTCTATATAAAACTCCGACACTAACTCCGAAAACTTTGGCGAAAGTTCGACGTTGTGGTAAGATTTCCCTCGATCAATTTCTCTGAATGAATCAGATACGAAATAAAGCCCACCCCCAAAAATTGAGCTATGGGTATTGGGTCCTAAAGGAAATGTGTATGGATGAATCTGGGGTGGGAGGTCTGGTGGTTTCCTCACATGGGTCTTCGACCAGTTGTTTGGGTCTGGGGGTCGATTTACTGTGTCCCACCTCCTTTCCTCCTATCCCATCGGCTTCTCTAGCTGGTCTAAATATCTCACTTTCCTCTTCACTGGTCTGAGATGATACTTTGGTTGATTCTTCGCCCATCCCGCTGGACATTGAATATGATCCTCCTGCAAAGGGGGGGTTTCTTTGGTCTCCTCTCCTTCGTGCATTTTTACTCCTAGTCTGGTCTATGCTCTGGTGGAATCCCTGGGCGTTGATATTCTCCTGCTTCCTTGGACACACTCAAGCTTTGTTACTGTCTGAAAATATAAAAAGGGGGGAAAGGGGGGTATGTGTGGTCTCAAAGATGCTATTTGTGACCAGTCGGTGGAGTTTTCTGGGCTTGTTCATGTCGTTTCTTCGGATTTATTTCCTTCTTCCTCTCATGAGGCACTTAGAGCATGTGCATCCTCTAGTGTTGGTTTATGATGAACTTGCTCTCATTTAATATTTGTGGGCTTGGTGGGGGCCCGAAACTTGCTGCGTTTAAACATCTACTTAATTTTGTGTGTTCGTCTGTGGTATTTTTACAAGAAACTATGTTGGGTGGTTCTAATGCTTGCTCCTTTTTTCTGCGATTGAGGCCAGGGTGGTTGGTTAGTGCATCAGACTCTTGTGGGAACTCTGGGGAAATTCTGGTTGCCTAGAATCCTTTGATGTCCGATCTTTGAGCCTATCATACATGTGTAGGTCTCCTTCTCAGGGGTAGGTTGAAGGGTTATGGGACTGTCATCCACTTATTAAATGTTTATGGTCCTTACTCCCTCTATGGATCCTTTTGGGAAAGAGTTCAGTTATCGAGTATTCTTGCTCTACCTAATCTAATTTTGGCTGAGGATCTAAATTTTACTTGGTCTGTGGAGGAGGTATGGGGTTCGGGGCAGGCGATCAACCCTTTGTCTGACTTTTTTCATGATTTATTTGATAATGCGGATTTGCTAGACATAGCCCCGATGTTATTGTCATCGACTTGGTCTAATGGGCATTGCGGTGGGGCTAGTATTGCCAAACGCCTTGATCGGTTTTTTATGTCTGAGTCTCTGTGTGCAGATTTCAATCGGTATCATAGCTGGAATTATCCTACTGGTACTTCTGATCATAAAGCGATTATTCTTCAGTTGGAATTTGATAAATTGAAGACCCAATATCCTTTTAAGTTCAATTCGACCTGGATTAAGGTGGAGGATTGTAATGCTCTGATAAAATCCCAATGGGCATTGCTTCATTCTGAGGTGCCTGCACACTTATCGCCTTTAAAGGCCATTTTGTTCAAACAAGAGAAGCTTCGTCCGATGATTAGATCTTAGGAAATGGAATCCAAGCTAAAGAATGATGAGTTAATGTCCTCCATTGAGAAAGAAATCCACTTGGCTGAGAATGAGTCGATTCATGACCTCTTCTGTCCGATAAATAAGGAAAGAATTAAAGCATTATATTCTCAGAAGTCCTTGATTCCGAGACAAAAGGAAGAAACTTACCTGACTGAAGAGTCATGTTGTGTGGTTGGTTGTTGGTGATGAGAACACTTAGTTTTTCCAACATGTTGCTAATTGGCGATGCATAAATAATGCTATATGGGATTCTTTGGATGCTTCTGGTAATTTGGTGTCTGATCAGGATTCTATTAAACGGGGTGTTGTGTCCTTCTTCTCCAATTTATATAAGGACCCAAAACCTAACAACATTATTGATCAGCTTGTTGTCCTAAAAAACATGCCTTCCTTTGTAAATGAGGAGGTGGGTCTTTCGATTGGTGGTCTTATCGATATTTTGGAGGTTGAGAGATCCTTGAAAGCTTTTTTGACAAAAGCCCAGGTCTCGACGGCTTGTCTGCGGAGTTCTATATTCATTTCTTTGATATCATGGATGAGGAAATTGTGGAAGCTATTGAAGAGACTAGGGTGTCAGGCATTATTCCAGAGAATATTAATACGACCTACCTTACTCTGATCCCTAAAGTTGATCGTCCATCTAATTTTGGTGAATATATACCTATTGCTTTGTGTAATCTTCTCTACAAGCTTATAACCAAGATTATTTGGACCGACTGAAGGACATCCTGGGGAAGTTCATTTCGTCAGAGTAATTTGGATTCCTCCCGGGTTGTTAGATTATGGATGCAACAAGGATTGTTCAAGAGACTATGCACTGGATAAAACAAAAGAAATTGCCAGCGTTAATTCTTAAGTTGGATCTCGAAAAGGCGGATGGCAAGGTTGACCTTTCCTTTCTCCGTTTGATTCTGGTTCAGATTCGTATGCCTTTGAAGGTTACGCAATGGATTATGTCTTGTGTGAATTATGCATCCTTCGCGGTTCTTATCAATGCGTCCCCTTCTGTTTTTTTCAAAGGGTCGAGGGGTATTCGGCAAGGGTGCCCACTCTCGACGTCGTATCTGTTCCTGCTTGTCATTGGGGGTCTTAGTCTGCTCCTTCACGATGCAAAGGAGAAGGGTGCAATCAAAGGTGTGAAGATTACTGGTTCTATCTTTCTTACCCATATACCCCTTTTGTTGATGATGTCATGATTTTTGGGAGAGGTGATTTTGCTGAATGGTTGAATATTAAAGGACTATCTGACTTGTTTTGTAAATCTTCCGGTATGACCTGTAGTCCTTCAAAGTCTTGTTTCCGTTTTTGGGGTTTGGAGGAGAATCTGTTGGTTCGCATTTCTGAGCTTTTTCTTATTAAAGGTGAGTCTTTGGATGTTGGGGTTTCCTACCTGGGGTTCTATTTAAAACCAAATTGTTGATTGAGGTTGGATTGGATTTGGTTGGTTAGGAAGGTCCAAAGACGCATTAGCAGGTGGTTGTCCAAGTGGCTTTCATTGGGTGGCCGAAAGACTTTGATCCTCTCTGTGCTACAAGCTATTCCAGTTTATTGGTTCTTGTTGTTCCATGTTCCGAGTGGCATTTTGTTTGCTTTGAGGCAGTTATTCTTCCACTTTCTATGGAGGGGGACGAGTGAGAATTTTAGATTTCATCTGGCAAATTGGAGCTTTTTGTCTCTGCGTATTTCGTGGGGTGGATGGGGCTTCAAACAGCTTGGTATTTTTAATTTGTCTCTCTGTGCTAAAATTTTAAGGTGAGGTCTTTCTAGAACTAGTTTATGGGGGCACATCATCAGTGCTAAATACATGAAGCGTATTCCGCTCTCTTCATGGCTCAGTGCTGGTAACTTCAAATCCTCTAGCCCCTTGATGGTTTGGATTAGTTTATGCTCGGATCTCCCATGCATCCTTCATTGTTTAAAGTGGAAGGTTGGTCATGGTAATAATATTAATGTGTGTCGATCCGATTATCGGGATCAATAAGTGGAAGTTGTCTAGTACCCTCCTTCAGTCTCTGAATGAGAGAAATATCTCTGTGCTTTGCCAGGCTTATGTGGGGAATGAAACTCCTTCTAGGCTCTAGTCTTCTGCATCCTCATTGGGCTTACCTGGTTAGTGTGCGATCGAATGGGATGAATATGTTGATAGTATAATGGGTTCGGGCATTATGCTTACTGATGATCCTGATCTTTTGGTGTGGTCTGGTGACAATCATTCAGGGTCTGTTAAAGCCAATATGGTATATGAATCCATCCTTGCTCATATGTATCATAAAAAACCGGAGTGGTGGTTCGAGGTCATCTAGAAATCTAAGGCTTCTCACAAAGTGAAGTGTTTTACTTGGCTTCTGATCAATCAGAAAATTCTTACTTGGGACAGCCTTCAACGTCGTGGCTTTCAAGGGTCTGGCAGATGTGTCTTGTGTGTGATGGCTCTTGAATCTATAGACCATTTGTTCTGTGACTGTCTGTTCATTTCTTATCTTTGGAGGGGTATATGTGATGGCTTGAATTGTTTGTGGTCCCGGGATTTCACCACTTTTTTTGGATTTTCTGGTGCATGCGTTTGCTCATCGTGTGGTTTCTATTGAGTTGGCGATGAACTTCTTGTGGGAGATTTGGATAGCCCAGAAAGGGCTACAATTTCATGGGTCTGTGCCTTTCATGGATGGCCTGATTTTGAATATTCTCTCGTAGAGTTCTTATGCTATGGGTCCTCCTTCATGTAGACGCACTCGGGCTCTCTATTTCCCTTCATTCTCATATTTTGAGGTGGTGGGTTTTTTCGATGGGGCAGCATCTGTTGGTCTTTGTGGTGCGGGTATGTATATCAAGCTGATGGGTAATATGAGCTATCATCTCTTTTTGGGTGTTGGTCAGGGTACAAATAACTGGGCAGAGCTTTTGGCACTATGGGGTCTCCTTCAGTTTTCCTTTCTTCGTGGGATTGTTCTTCAGCGTGTTTTGGGTGATTCCAAAGTGGTTATTGAATGGGCTCTCCATTGTCAGTGTTTTCAGTCTCTTTCTGTTCACCACTAGACTTGTCGGGTTCGTGGACTTTTGGACTTGAGTCCGTCCCTTCAGCTTTCTCATGTCTTCCGGGAGTATAATACTCAGGAAGACTCACTGTCGCAGCAAGTTGTAGGGATGCCTTTGGGATCGATCTATTGGAAAGAATTTGTTGGTAACTCTGTGTCACAAGAAGGAGTTTTGAAGTTTTTTAGCTCTTTCGGACTCTGTTCTACCTTTTCTTTGGGTCCCTATCTTTGTTCTCTTTTTGTTTTCGCTGTATGATCGGTGGCGGATAAACTTTTGAGTTTGTTGTGGCAGTTTAGCCTTTGTGATGCCAACTGTGGGTGACTCGCTCTAGTTTTTTTTGTCTAAGGACAACTTGAGTAAATGAATATGTGGATATTGGGATATTATTGATAGTTTGTATAATCATTTTGATACTATGTTGGTACATGTGGTAATCTCTTTTTGCTTTTGTAACTACTGTATATTTGACACAACTTTTTTTTAATATAAGGTTGTCTTTCCGTATGAAAAAAATATATATACATAGTATAAAGTACACATAAATAATATAAAATATTGTAGATAATTTTAGTGTAAAGTTTAAAGTCAAAGTTCATTTAGTGAAGATTATTATATGGTGGTTATATTTTTCATGATGTGCTTATAATACGTAAAATAATTAATAAAATTAAATACATTAACAATATCTATAAAAAAAATGTAGCCTTGTAAGTAACTATATGCCCATGATATTGCAAATGGGAATACATTATGCTTTTTTTTTTCTTAGGCGGGGGGGCACTATTTCAAGGTGGGACTTTAGAATATTTTTACAAAAGAGTAAGGTAGGAATTTACAATATTTTTACAAAATTGATATGTAACATGCTAACATTTTTATTTTTTTAAATTTTTGGTATATAATATGTTATTTAATGTTATTTAAATAATGAGGATATATAATCGGAGTGAGGACAAGTTGGTTGAGTAATAATTACCCCAATTATAGAACAAGAGTCAGTTCGAGTGGGCTTAATTATAATGTTATATGGATAAAAGTGTAAAGCATTATACATATTTCTAGTGGAGAGTTGAAGGTCAAAGTTAAATTAAAGAATGCATATGAATCAACTCTCTGTGGCTTCGTAGTAAAAATTTCACAATAAATAATGCTTCTGTGATCTGGAAAGGATTTATGCAAACTCTATCCTGGATTGGATGTAGTCTTGCTTGGCAAGTTGGGAATGGTGAAGATATTCGGGTTGGCATAGATCCGATTATGGGTATTGAAAATCTTGTGGTCCTTCCTCGAGATCTCCGTGAGTATTTAGAGGATTACGGCATTGTTGCTTTGGCTCAGGCACGTAACTTCTCTCTTAGGGCCAAAAGTTATTGGTTTACAGCAGAAGACTTGGATTTGGGAGGCGATTGGAGGCTCTTATGGAACAAATTTATATGAGGGCTTGAATTTGGTAGAGTTAGACTATCTTCACAAATAGACTCACTCATTTGGACATCTTTGAAGTATGCAGGTGGTATTTCTGCAGTATAGGGATACGATCTCATTGCTCAGCGTTGTCATAAACCGTCTGCAGATATTTCAATGGTTCAGGATATACTTTGGACTTGTAATATCCCTGCAAAAATACGCTGTTTCATCTGGCTAGTGGTCATGAATCGAGTTCTAACTTGGGACAATTTACAAAAAAGAGGCTGGCATGGTCCTGGTATTTGTATTCTCTGTAGAATGAATGAAGATACAATCCACCATCTGTTCTTAGATTGCACTATTTCTAAAAGGGTCTTCTTTGTTTTTCTTAAGCAGCCAGGTCTTCCTTTTATTAAAAAATGCTTAGTAAGGACATTTCTGGAACTATGGTACAAAAGCATCTCGATCCACTCAGCCAGTAGCTATCTGCCTCTCTTCATCTTCTGGAGTTTATGGAAAATGAAAACAAACTGTCTATTTGATAATAAACTGTTTTCTATGACAGACATTCTTCATCAGGTTAAAGTTCTCTGTTTATTGTATCCAGCTTCGAAGCAAAAGCAAAAGATCAGAATAATTGGTCCCAGTCCTCAGTTATCTTATCCATGTAGATTCTTTAATGGGGCAGTTGCCAAAGACCTTGGAGGAGCAGGCTTTGTTCTACACCTAAGCGACTTACATTTCCTTGCTTTCTCTCTAGGTTGTGGCTCTAGCATAAATACCATAGTTGAGCTCCTTGCTCTTTGGGCTCTTCTTGCTGTGTCTAAGATTATGGGGATCCCTCTGCATACTATATATGGTGACTCTCTTGTCATCATCAACTGGGCTAACA
>LPNX010848218.1:0-28469 GCA_001517045.1 Pseudotsuga menziesii
ACAAGCGTAGATCTAGCTCTGAAATGAGAACCAATTGCAACTCTGGCATCCCTTCCAGGCTTTGCATGTTTTAAAACTCATTTCGTTACCAAATTTTTTTCAGCTGATGAACGTGTATTTGCACGGAGTCGTGCAATAAAATGTGCAATACTTGCTTGTATCCTCTCTGGATCTTCCATCCATGCTGCTCCTAATTTCCATTCCCAAAAGAACAAATATACAGACATAGTCACAATGATTGGTGATACAATATTTATAAAGAAAATCATTGTAGCCTTCGCTCGAACATGTTTAATTTGCTTGTATCCTCTTTGGATCTTCCATCCCTGCTGCTCCTAATTTCCAGTCCCGAAAGAACAAATATACTGACATAGTCACAATGATTGGTGACACAATNCGAACCTGTTTAATTTGCTTGTATCCTCTTTGGATCTTCCATCCCTGCTGCTCCTAATTTCCAGTCCCGAAAGAACAAATATACTGACATAGTCACAATGATTGGTGACACAATATTTAGTAAGAAGCTCATTGTAGCCTTTGCTCGAAGCTGTTCAATCCTATAACTGCTGTAGTGGGAGAGCGATGAATATATTTGGACACAACTGGTGGATATGGGAATGAGATTAGTGTCACGATCACTGTCTCACATATATTTAGTGTCACACATGTTTTCTGTTCTTGCTCCTCTAAATTAAGAAGTTTATTAATTTGTCCTTACTATTAAGCCGAATAGGTGAAATGAAATAGGATTCCATACTTGGTAACAAAATTGAAAGGTGCAATCATATTTCTTGCTCCTCTAAATTAAGATAATTTGTCCTTACTATTAAGCCGAATAGGTGAAATGAAATAGGATTCCATACTTGGTAACAAAATTGAAAGGTGCAATCATATGCGAAATAGGTAAAATAAAATAGGATATAACAACATTTGTCACTCAATTGTGTCACTGTTGAAACTTCATATGATCTAAACCTATGTTAATTCAGAATGGGACTCGTGGATAGAATACAAATCCTGTAAAGAATATTATCATCAATTTGCAGGATAACGAAATGAATGTGATAAGGACCCAGAAAATTCATACAGTGATAACACTTTTTGGGATTCCAATAGGCCTTATCATCAGCCCAAAATTATTTAATTTCCACCAATTAATCCTTCAATGTTAAAAAAATTGTATTTCTACTAAATCTGGGTGGTGAATTTCAACAACTCTATATTTGTGTTCTGCTCTGCCTAGAGCTCTGGAAAGAAGTCATATCCCTCTTCTCTTACCATGTTTTCAATTTCTTTGACTTCTTTCTTTCTTGACGTCTGCAAAGAACCTTCAATGATAGGCTTCCATGGCTAGGATTGCGAATATTTGAGACCTGTTCTTCAAAGGTTTTGGACCAAGATCTAAGGTGGCCTTCGATTTTCAAGGTGTCCCCTAAGCATCCCTTGGCTTTTTTTCCCTACCCCAACCTCTTTGTTGCTCGCCATCCCTTTCAAACAAAGAATTTCCAGACGAGCAGCTGGAGTCCACTGAGCAAAGCATTGCCAAAAATATCCCAAGCAACAGACCTAGACGATCATCGAATCTTTCCAAGAGAATAATAAACATGTAGGTTGGAAGCTATGATATCAAATACCCATATCACTGATGCAAATCACATCCTTCATTGAATTCCCATAAGAGGACCCATCACCACCATTATGAATCGGGTCTGTCGATGAATGTTTGAAATGGGGTCAAGCCATGCTGGCTCAAGGCATCTTCACACCCCGTCTTCATGAGGATAAATGCCATCTCCAATAACCTCTCTCACGCACACAGGACACTAATCTCTTCTATTCAGGGATTACATGTTTCTTATGATTATATAACACACATTAATTATAATCACAGGACACTAATCTCTTCTATTTAGGGATGACATGTTTCTTATGATTATATAACACACATTAATTTATAATTTCCTTTGAACTGCATATTTGTTCATTGGTAAAATTCAAGAAAGTGGACTAATCTTATCGAAGATTACTGGTGGAGATAAAACACATTTACGGCCCATGTTGGAGACTAATCTTATCAAAACCACACATCAATCCTTAGGATTGTTGAAGATTATTGGTCTATTTTATTGACCATCAATACTTAATTATATTGTCATTGCAGAAACCTTTTACAATTCTTACCATGTCATAGCAAAAAAAAAATGAAGGTAGCATACATCAACCCCCTGAAAGCATTAACAATTTCTTACTAGCTTGAAGGAAAAAAAAATTACGGTAGCACACAACAAACCCTTGAAATCAGTAAATGGCATCATCCTTTGGACAAGGATTCTTTTGAATCCATATCCATATGTAAAAGATTTTATGTTAAATAGAAGCATAAAACAAAATTCATATGAATGATTTTATGACTAAGAATGATGAAACTTTGTAGCAGATAATGCTTTTATCGTTGGAAATTATGAAACTTACTAGCTCACCTCACATTATTGTCTATAGGCAAAGTAAATGTTTTGTTTCTGGGGATCACTATTTTTTTCATATTTGAATGAGGTTTTTCTTCTAATACACGATAAACTCGAGACTAATTTTAAGGGTTTTTTTTCCCAAAACACTATTTTTATTTTAATTTTCGATAAACTTATGGGCATGTCATTGGTCATTCATTTCTAATTAAATAATAAATAAATAAATAAAAACCACTAATATAATCCCTCTCTTCATTTTGTTCTTTCCTTTGTGTTTAGTACGAAATCCATAATAGTGACCAAACCCCACGATGTCTAAATATATAGAATTTAATAACACCTACAAGTTGCAAATAAACTTGTCCCAAATACATACAACTCCAACTTAAGCCTCCTCCAAACGATCGTTGTTCCCGAGTCCATCCTCCAACCATCACATGACAAGCAAGCTTCGTTACTATTGAGTTCAGGTATGGAACTGGTAATTTTACTTGTGTTTATTTATGACGGGTAAATGAATGAGATGGGTGTGGAACTAACAGGTTTAAATTCTACATGCCTATAGATATTTATAGGTAAATTCCAAAAAAACTTGTCAAATAGATACTGAGGTAAAGGTCTTTCCATGACTAAATAAAGAAGATAAAGTCGAGGCTTTGCTTTTGCATTGAGTGTTGTTGTACTTTAGTTGTTTAGCACATCAAATTGACTCAACAAGAGCTCGATTACTAGCTCACCATAATCAGGCTCATTGAAACAAGTACATTTCCACCCAACCCTAAAATAGTGTAAATGTAAAAGACAGTTTGCAAAACGGTGTGGACAGAATGACAATTTCACACATGATAGAAATGCATTAAACACCCTCTGTAGTGCTGGTTTGAACCCATCATCAGTTCAACACATATCTATAACTTTTCATAGGCGGGATGTAAAGAAAATTTCCTACTTTTGACCATTTTTTCATGCTAGAGCAAGGACTAAGGGAAATTGTTTGTAGGCCGGATGTAAAGACAATTTCATTCTTATGACCATGTTTTCATGCTAGAGGAATGGATGAGGGAAGCTGTTGTATGTGCATGACATGAATCATGATAAATACATATCCTCTTTGTTGTAAAAGGCACTCAACAACTATAATTTCTATTTTATAATTATTTATTTAGAATTTGGAATAAGGTCAATAAAATCAATATAGACAATACATTTTTCTCATCTTCCTTTAAAACAAGAAAAAATGTTTGAAATCATCATTATCTATGCAAAATTCTCCACACAAGGTGAGAAAAAATACAACAAGATGTTCTTGTATATAGATAATACACTTTTCTCATCTTCAGCTCGAACAAAAAACAAATGTTTGAAATCATCATTTATCTATGCATAATTCTCTACACAAGGTGAGGAAAAATACAGCAAGATTTTTTTGTATATAGACAATACACTTCTCTCATCCTCCTCTTGAACAAGAAAAAGATGTTTTAAATCATCATCATTTGTGCAGAATTCTCCACATATGGTGAGGAAAAATAGAACAAGATGTTCTTGTATATTAGGACTAATTTGTTAGCTCCATGAAAATAACCTACCGAGAAGCAAATTGAAAGTTGGATTCTAATTCTAATCAATTACACATGCTGAATCCGAGCATTTAAATGGATTTTCCCAATGTAGGGAAATGAAATGCCACTTGTAGTCTGCAAAGTCATCTCTGAAGAGATCATTAAATATTTCCAAGGCATTTCTTCTGCAACGGATTAATCTGGGATAAAATGACACCGCTGAGGGAAGCTCTAATTCCTTGAACCAAAGATAGCATGCTCATATTTTTTGGCATAGAATCCATTCATGGAAATTCAATGAAAAAATCAATGATTTGAAATAATGACGTAGATAACCTATTTTAAGGATTGAATGGATAAAAATCCACCATTGAGTTGTGACCACCAAATATTCTATTTGTTTTAAGGATTGAATGGAGAAAAATCCACAAATTAGTTGTGACCACCAAATCCAAAAGAGTTTGAGATACCTCTCATTGACACTGTAAAACAATTGTCACAATTTTTGAAAAAAAATCTAAAAAATTCACTCACTCATCTTTTGCAAGCAAACTCCATGCTTAATGCTATATCACTTAAAACTTAAGAGAACATATTACGACTCAATCTCCAGATCTCAATTCTCTCTCTGTTGTCGAATAATTCTTTTCTGCTTTATTTAGTTTCCTACTGCTGTAAACTATGGGGTAGTCCATTCCATCGTCCCCTGGTTGAGCTAAGATTGCTCCTATTGCTAGGCCTGATGCATTGATGTGTACATGGAATTTGGTTGACCAATTCGGGAACCTTAGAATGGGGGCTTCGACTAGTTTCATTTTTAGTGTTTCAAATGATATGTTGCATTCCTATGTTCAGTCGAACTCTTGATCTTCTCTTAATAGTTCTTCCAATGGATAGGTAATATCTCAATTGTACCTTATGAATTTCTTGTAATATCCCATACGACCAAGTAGTACCCTAACTTGTTTTGGGTTCACCGGTGGTTTTAAGTCGAGGATAATTTTTATTTTTGTGAAGTCAACTTAGATGCCTTCTTTGCAGACAATCTGTCCTAATAGTATCCCTATAGGGGTTAGAAATATTCATTTCCTTATGTTCATAGATAACTAGATTTGTCAGCATCGTTCCAACATGTGCCTTAGCCATTTGCAGTGATATTTTAGCATATAGTATATTGTCCAATCATTGAAATATACTGCCATTGTTTTGTAAATATATTCTTGAGATGTTTTGACCACAATTATCGAAAATCATGTAGGTGCGTTTTTTAGTCCAAAAGGCATAACTCTTTAAGCAAATGAGCTAAACTCACATATGAGTGTTGTCTTTTTCTGGTCTTCTTTGGCTATTGGTACTTGGTTATAACCCGAGAATCCATCTGTAAATGAGTAGCATTCATGTCCTGCAACCTCATTTAAGATTTCATCTGCATAAGCTGTTGGAAATGAGTTTGTTAAAGGGACATTCTTTAATTCTCAGAAGTCGACACAGATCCTTAGCTTGGTTGGGTCGTGTTTGTTTGGTTGAACAACCATTGGACTTTTCCATTCCGATTGGTCAATATAGTAGATAATTCCTACTCGAAACATATTATCAATCTCTTTCTTGACTATCTCTTTGTATTTATGAGCTAATTTATATGGTCTCTTCTTTACAGGTCGGACATTAGTTTTAATGTCGAAATTCATTTCACCCATTTCATAGACTAGACCTTTGAGATATTTGTAGTCTCTAGCGAATACATCATGGAATCCTTTTAGTAAGTTTATTATTTCTGTTATTTCTTCCTCGCTCCAGTAGTCTCCAATTTTTGCCATTTTTTGTCGATTATCATTTTATATGTCGAATTCTTTAGTTTTCACTTTAGCATCTAACCATTATGGTGCTTTGGCTTCATTGATTGGTCGGTTCCCTTCTTTAAACTATGAAAATGTAGCAGGAACATCTAGTGTAATCATTCGATTAGTGTCTTCTTTGTTGGATGACTTGACTTTATATAGTGTGCGAATTGGTTTTGTTGTTTCTGAATGGTATGATTTCCATAGAAAGATTTTCCCTTTCGGATTTTCATTTTCCATTTGTAGTCTTGTTGACTATGGTGTTGTCTTGGTTTGTATGTTATTTCATATTATTGTTGGTCGGTCATAATTTTGTGTTAGGGTTTTGTTCTCGGTTGGTTCTATAAATGCCCTGTTTTTTTTGCTGAAGGCTCACAAGAATGAGCTACATCATAGGATAAATACCCGAAAGATCCAAATGCACAATTCACAAATCGGCAATGAGACTATCCTATCAAGAAGATCTTATCATAAGAATTGAATTCTTATTTCAATTTTAGCTATGTAAGTCTATTTATATTTGTTCAAGTGTAAATATCCTACTTTCTCTCTGGTTATTTCTCATTCTATAATATTCCATCTTGATGTAAATTATAAAAGACTCATTTGATTGAACACTCGTCTCATGCATTGCAATATTACAAATTACTAAGTTTGAGAAAGGAGTTCCTATAATAACCTTCTATTTAAATATTGCAAAGTATTAAAGTTGAGAAATGAGTCACTGTAATACATTTTTTATAAAAATAGAGACATTTTATAATAACTATTAAAAATTCAAATATAATATATATATATATATATATATATATATATAATAAAAAAAACGATAAGATAGAAGCAAGTGTAATAATTTCTATTAAAATATATGAACTCTTATATAATAATGGTAATAAATTCAATTTTTTACTAATTATAAACTCAACGTTTAACCATCAAAATAAAATAGTTAAATGAAAATTTAAATTTCTAAATCCAACAACATACAAAGTTAAGTTTTAGTTTTAAAAAGAAAACAGTTAAATGAAAATAAAATTTGAATATTAATTTAAATGCTTCTTAATCCATCCAAATGCTTATGAATTTAAAAGCTTCCAAAAAATATCAAAGTACTTACATGAGGGGCATTTATCAAATTTGTAACATAAATAACTAAAACTCATCAAATAATTAAAATACATTAAATTTACCTAACCAAGTAATACAGAGTCCGTGTATGTTATGCAAATGAAGATTCAAAACAAAGCACACAAGATGGTAAAAATTACTTGCACTTACTATTCCTATGTGTAAGCACATAGGATGGTAAAAATTACTTGCACTTACTATTCCTATGTGTTGGTTCTTGAGTGTAAAAATCTTCTAGCAGTCAAGGAAGTCGACCTCACTATTTTACAATAAGCATGACTGCTCATATGATCTTGTTCTTGTTTCTTTGGGTATCCATTATGACAACCTTAAATTGGATACCTCCTATTATCAAATGATAAATTAACTTACTTGAAACTGTTATTTTAACTAAAAGCTACATGTTTTTAGCAACTGGTAAAATAAAGAGAGTTTGAATATTAGATCACTAAAGGCTTCTCAATCCAACCAAATAGTTATTAATTTAAATGCTTCTACAAACAACAATGTACTTGAATCATTGGATTCTCAATCCAACCAAATGGTTATTAATTTAAATGCTTCTGCAAAGAACAATGTACTTGAATCATTGGAATTCAGCAAATGTACAGAACTAACTAAGAGTACTTAAATCAAATTCACATAACTAACTAATATATGTAAATGCAGACTAGTTTATTTTGTTTAAACTTCATTGGACTCCCTAAACAACTAGCAACTATATGTTAATGTCCATGCTGTGTTCCCTGTGAATATAGTTGATGTATGTTATGCAAATGAGATGCCACTATGTTACAAATTAAAGTACTAATAGAAAATATAAATCACAGTTAAAGAAGAGAATTGCTACATCAAATTGTTCATCAAAGTATGAGAGATTTGAGGTGTAAAATTCCACACATGTCCTTATTTCACCAGACTGAACCTTTTTATGTTTTTCAAATCAAGATACCTGAAATCCATATCAAAGTCAAAATACATAAAATCCATATTAACAGATTGAACCTTTTTCTGTTCCTCAAAATTATGATTTAAGTTCACCTCGGCCACTCTGTTTTTCCATGCAATACACATTATCATGCTCACAGAGTAAAAATCAAGATACAATCATACAGAGACTAAAATCCAAGTAACTTAAAATCACACGGAAGAAAAGATAGATTCAAGATGACGTGAAATCTCAAAGGAAACAAAAGAGAAGATTAAACAACGTTCTTCTCTGATATACGTTCCAGTTTTGCTTCACGTCTAGCCATCCATTCTTCTCTGCTATCCCTTGCTGTAAAAATGAAAAGCTATATAGAACCAAAAAAAACCTCAAACATCATTTAAAATATTATAATGAAAAAACTATAATGAAAAGATATAATAAAAACTCTATAATAAAAAAGCTATAATGAAAATCTCGAGCCATTCAAGGAATGCAGCGTCATAATTGCTACGATAAGTTGTGAGTGTGGAAGCTGTTGACTATGGATCGAGATTCGAACCCATTCATCAGAAGTGTCATAGTCACTTTGGATCGGCTGCTCTGTTCTTCCCTGCAAAACCCATTGATGCACAGAGTCACGGTCAGATTGCATAGTAAGAATGAAAAGCATAGACAGAACCTAAAAAGACTAACATCATTTACATAATACAATCATTTCTGTTCTTTCTTTATAAATCAAATTATAAAGCAAGAACCAAGATCAGTTAAGATCGGCTTGAACAAAGATTTAGAACCATGAAAACAAACCACACATATGAGAAGATAAAATAAAAATACTTGAACTGTAATCCCTATCAACAGATTGAATTCTTTTCTGTTCTTCATTGGGATTCACACCTTTGGCTTTGGCTGGAGCAACATCCTAAGTGAAAACAAAGGACGTAGAAGAGAGAAAATAAAATCAAGATACCTGAAATCCATATTAGCAGATTAATGAACCCTTTTCTGTTCTTCCTTGTCATTCAGCATCATCTTTTTCTGCTATCCCTCACAGCTTCTCACCACGTTTACCTCAACATCTCTGTTTTTAACCTTTTTCCCTATAAAACCCATTCACACAATCATGTTCAGGTTACAGAGTAAAAATGAAAAACATACACAGAACCGAAAAAAACTCTTCCACCAAAGTAAATCTTCGATCTCTGTAGCTCCTAAATTCGCTCCTCTTCTCAATACTTCAACCTTGAACCATGTCCATGGTGAGACACATTTCATAAAATTCTCGTCTCCTTTTATATAATTTGCTGCATTTCGCATGAGTTTGCTATTTATTTGCTTTTTCCTTCAATGGTTATAAAGAAAAAACAAAAAATATATACTTTTGTTTTTTGCATTTTGCTTTTGGTTTTTTCTTTAAAAACAGATGCATTTTGCTTTTGGTTTTTTCTTTAAAAACAAAAAGCATAAACTTTTGTTTTTGCATTTTGCTTTTGGTTTTTTTTTTAACACAAAAAGCATAATGTTTTGTTTCTTTGTTGCTTTTGTGTTTTTTTCTCAAGCCGTTAAACAAAAAAAACAAAAGAAAATTGTTACACGAGCATAAGAAAAATAATGTACGCTCATGTATATTAATGTTATTTAAATTAGTTTGTTTTTTAATTATATGTTTAAAGAGTCTTTGACGAACAAATTTTTTTTTTATCCAAGTGGAGTGGACTTTTAACTGTTTACAGTATTAGTGATAAGAGTATGTAAAAATTCATTATTTCAAGTTAATGGTTTATAAATTTTGTTAAATAAAGTGGTTTATGTGATTACTTTCATTCACACATAAAAAACTAATTGGCTTTGTCCTTTAAAAATGTTTAAAATTGCATCATTGATTATATTTTATGTGAATTTTGAAGATGATAAAAATATGTTAAACATAATTTCTCATGTAATGTTATGTTTAAGATGTTTCTAGCATTTTCTTGATTGGTCTTCACTATTTTACCTTGTGTAATAAGGAGTTCCTTTCATTAATGAGTTTAGTTTGCTTTAATAGAAGGGATTGAAGCTCTCCTGCTTCCATGAGTCTCAAGAGAATAAATGATGTAAAGAGTCTAACTAGATTGAATTACGTAAAGAATTTAGAGCAAATGGTTAAAGGGGTGGGATCTTTTCATTATACTGAGAAAAATCATTCCAGGTCTGTAAGTGTTGATTCGCAGCAGGCCAAGTATCTAAAAATAACTGGTAGCCACAGCTGCAAAGATGATGAAATCCCTAAAGGATGTTTGGCTATTTAGGTTGGTGAATAACAGAGGATATTTGTGATTCCTAGTGTCTACTTATCCCATCCAAATTTTCTTATGTTGCTTGATAAGGCTCGTGAAGAATATCGTTTCAAGCAGACAACGGGTTTGATGGTGCCCTGCATTGTTGATATTTTAGAGGAATCGTTGTGGCTTATTGAGTCCAGTCAGTCGACCACTGGACATTACGATTTGGTGAACAAAAACAAGATGTACTCCTCATGAGTGGACTAAAATAAAAACTAGGACAACCATGAAGCCAACATAATTCAAAAAAAATAACATGAATCTCAAATTTATTGTATTTGATGAGCATATGTACATATAATGATAAGGGCGATCTATCCCATATGTAATTCTAATAAGAAAGGGTGATGTACAACAAATGCTTATATAACAAGATTGTGAAACAAACAAATATAAGTAGTAAAAGGTTGGATTAATTGTTAGTGTCTCGAACCATGTAAAAAGATTCCTAGCATGGTATTAACTAGTGTATCTTACCACAAAATCCTTGAGGTGAAAGGTGTTGCAACATGCACCCACATCACTTAAAAAAGGAAATTGAATCCTGAAGATAAGAAAACATCTTATCTTCAAACACAATGACAAGGCTGGTTTGTCTTTGTCTTTTAAGCTACTTTTTAGGCTTGTTAATTCCTTCTTATTTTTTAACTTTTTTTCTACATGGTTATCATTATCTTTTGTTTAACTGTTATGCAACCTATCTTACTGCCGGAAACAACAACAATCATAGCTCATCTCAAAAACCAACAAGTTTCACATGAGATCATTGATTTGCCAATTGTTTTGTTGGACATGCATTCAGACAATAGTGTCAGGGCTGTATGTGCTTAAGGGATATTAGGTCCTTTAACATTTGCTCAAGATTAAAGCTAAGTTTCTTCTCTATAAGCTATGTCGATATTTAAAATAATGTTTCTTCTTTGGAGGTTGCCATTGGATTTGTTAAGGAATGTGGATCCATGCTTCAAAACCTTTCACCTCAAGGGCTTCATAGTAAGATAAGATAGTAGAAAAAATATCCTTTCTACCTTAGTCCTAATGATTCAAACATCTGAAGAGTTTACTCATGAGGTCAATACCATGCCAGGAATGCTTCATGAGGGAGAAATTGACAAACAATTGCAGTTTCTGGTTGAAAAACGTTTTGCCATTTCCAGAGCTAACTTCCATCTATAATATGATTTGCATTCATGTTTGTTTTGTACTTGTTGTTTTTTATGATTTTTATGGTATATACATGAGTCTTTAGTACTATTTTTTGGAAATTTATAAGTTCTCTAGCTGTTCATCTAGTACTGGATCTTGTTGAGCAAGAAGATCAGTTTAACCATCAATTTTCCCTAAAAGATAAGCATGATGAAAGAGTTGGCCCTTGGTATATTTCCTTCGAATTTCTTCATTAACAACCTGTCTTATTTTAAAATTTTCATACTTTATATGCCTTTGTGTTTTCAATATGCAATATGGAATTTGCTTATGATATGGTATATTAAATTAAATGCTATGGTGACTTAGATGTCACTTGCGTGCAGGAGTTTATTTATCCATTTACATGCATTCTTCATGAGGAAGAAATTGACCAACAATTACAGTTTCTGCTTGAAGGACTTTTGCAATTTGGAAAGCTAACTTCTAGGTATAATATGATGTGAATTCCTTTTTGTGTTGTAGTAGTTGGTTTGTATGATGTTTATGGCATGTGCATGAATCTTTAGTACTGTTTTTTGCAAATTTATAGGGTTATCTAGTTGTTCGTCCATAACTGGATCTTCTAAAGCAAAAAGATTAGTTTACCAATGAATTTTCCCTAGAGATAAGCTTGATCAAAGAGTTGGCCTTGGTATCTTTCCTTTGGATTTATTCATTAACATACCTAACAACATTGTTATTAATTTTATCAAAACTTGACTTATATGTTTGTTGACATCTTCCTTGAAAAATATAATTACTTTTAGAGACAAGTTCCAATTCTTGTAAGGTTCTTGCATACACCTTTTTTTCTGATTTTATAGCAATCTATTTGTATACCTTATTTCCTATATAAATCTACTTGTATGCCAATATGTTTTTGCCTTGCATTATCTTCCTTTTTTGTAATTAGTAAATAAAGATTTTATTTACAATCCCATCTTTGACTTCATCAGAATCTATGTGATTCTGCAACGTGCTCCATCATATTATGTAACAACAACTACTAATTGCGCTTATTCCTAAATGCAATCTTATAAACTCGAAAAAAAATTGGGAAATTTCATCCTTGAAATTCTTAAATTAAGTCGCTACATTCTGATCTGTTATTTTATAAAATCCATTTAATGATCTTAAATAAAAATTAAATTATCTTGGAAATATTTGATAATGGATTTATTGCTGATTTCAATTAATATATGTTTAGTTTCAATTTCAAAGTTTAATTGTGCAACTTTTGTTCATAATTGTTGTCACCAATAGAGTTTCCTCCAGCAATTAAAGTTGGAACAACTCATTCACATGCCAAACAGATACACACATCCCTCTACATGGATTCATGTTGAACAATCCTCGATTCTTATTTTTCCTCTGTATCAACAATCGTTATAAATTCTTGGAGTGAAAGACAAAGTTGGAAATCAAAGAATTGATGTACAACATGAAAGGTATAATAAATAATGTAGGTACACATCGACAAGGTCTAATAAAATTTGGCAAACTCAAGCTATCAATAAATGTAATTTGCCAAAATAATATCTCTTAGTTCATTGTACTTTTTTTTATGCATATGTTTATTCCAGTTTGGTTGTAGTAGTATGTTTTTTATTTAGTTTGTGGGAGAATGTTTATACATTTAGTAACATGCCTATATTAATCTTGTATCTACACAAAACTGTCTCTGCAATTGGGTTTATGTTTTAACTCATTTTTTCACTATGAGAGGATTACTTGTTGTTTTGTAAAATTAAATTATTCAATTCCAATGACAGACTATGTTCAAGCATTTTGTATTGCTTTTCTTCTCAATTCTTATAGGATTTATTTATATATAGATATCAAAGAAAAATTGTAATTCCTTGAGGTTAATATGTTAATCTTATTAAAGACCATGATTGTTATATTCACATTTGAAATGTCTTTTGTCAAATGTGTTTTATCTGATCATTATGTGTTTCTTCTGTAGTTGCTCCATTCAACTATGCACATCTATCTCCAAAACAGATGCACCAATTTCTCAAAGCAAAGAATTCAAGAAAAGCTTTACACTCTGGAGAAGAGAAAGGGTCAGTTCGATTTCGGAGGAAAAGGATACCATGTTCATTTTGCAAGATAATATATTTTATAACTGGACCAATATGTTTGCAACACCTTTTTTTTGTTGAATGCTACACAAATTATTATTGTTCATTTTGTACTTTATTTCATATCAAACATGTTTTTATTTCTTTTATAGTTGTTACTGCATGAGTTATAACAAAACATTGGAGTCTTTTCTTGATGAGATTAATTTTTTTCGTGCCATCGCAAAGTATGATGTCATGTTCATTATAAATCCCATTTGGCATTGTTCTCCTTCTGAAAAGAAATGTGTAAAAATATGTTGTGGCATCCCATGCCAAATTGTAATGTGACATTAATTGGAAATCCCTACTTGCTATTTTTTAAAAGTGTTAATTACACTAAACTTGTTATTTACTGTGATTTGTATTATTCTAATATTTTGAGAAATTGCACTATTCCATTTTGTTGGGGTATTATGGTTAAAAGAAGCTATTCTAGGAAGTTATTATTTTACAACATATTGCCTTTTGCCATACACTCTTCACATGCATGCAGAGAAGACTTAGTGTTGCTCATGAATTTCGATGATGCTCGGAACAATGCATAGTTTTTCAACCCCCATCACTAGGGATTTAAAATAGCCCATGTTAATGTTTGTAGCGTGGGAGGTTTCATCCTTTAATAGATTCAAAGAAGAAATAATATTTTATTATTATTTTATATTAATGTTTAAGTTGGTTTAAAGGTTACCTCTTAAACAAGTATAACTAATATTTTATTATTATTTATTATTATTTTATATTAATACATAAGTTGATAAAAAAATATGAAAAGGTTAACAATTAAATAAGTATAAAGAGAAGTAGCCACCTTTCATTTATTTGTGTATCCAATTCAATTCTGGTTAAGTCTGTTTTTTATCTTTTTTTTAATTGTATATCTCATGTAATTTGAATCCTGAAATATATTCTCTATTAAGGAGGGTCGCACGGTTTCTTCCCTTTAGAAGGGTTTTCATAATAAATTCTAAATTTCTGTGTCTTCAATAAAGATACGCTACTTCTTGAATCACCAAGGAAACGGTAGGTGGCCCAACAGAAAAATTTCACTACTATGGCCATTACTAAAATCTATTGGTAGATTTCTCTAGAAATTAGTAGTATCTTTGTGAGTATACAATTAGCTTATAGTGTGAGCCACCTCAAAAATTGAAATCTTAATTCAATTTTAGCTGTGTAAGTCCATTTCTAGACAAGTGACACTAAATGCAGTCCAAGGGAAACGAGGACTTTGAGAAACTCACCACATAATTTAAATTTCAATACATATATAACCCCATACCTATATAAATTCCAATACCTATATAATTCTTTTAGCTTGGTGATCCCACATGTGATAATGCTACAGAAAATGATAACAGATATGAAAATCAAAAGAATTGAAAGCATTGTCCTTTTAACTTAGTGACTGATAGCCTTGACATGTGATGAAACTCATAGTTTTTACATGTGATAATGCTGTAGAAAATGATAATAGATATGAACAAGATCAGAAGAATTGAAATAATTATCCTTTTAACTTAGTGACTCATAGTTTTGAAGGCTCACAAGAACGAGCTACATCATAGGATAAAGACCCGAAAGATCCAAATGCACAATTAGCAAATCTGCAATGAGACTATCCTATCAACAACATCTTATCATAAGAATTGAATTCTTAATTCAATTTTAGCTATGTAAGTATATTTATATTTGTTCAAGTGTAAATATCCTACTTTCTCTCTGGTTATTTCTCATTATGTAATCTTCCATCTTGATGTAATTTATAAAAGATTCATTTGATTGAACACTTGTCTCACGGATTGCAATATTACAAATTACTAAGTTTGATAAAGGAGTGCCTATAATAACCTTCTATTTAAATATTGCAAAGTATTAAAGTTGAGAAATGAGTCAATGTAATAAATTTTAATAATAATAGAGACATTTTATAATAACAATTAAAAATTCAAATATAATATATATATATATATATATATATATAAAATAAAAAAAACAATAAATTATAAATTCAATTTTTTACTAATTATAAACTCAACGTTTAACCATCAAAATAAAACAGCTAAATGAAAATTAAAATTTCTAAATCCAACAACATACAAAGTTAAGTTTTAGTTTTAAAAAGAAAACAGTTAAATGAAAATAAAGTTTGAATATTAATTTAAAGGCTTCTTCATCAAACCAAATGCTTATGAATTTAAAAGCTTCCAAAAAATATCAAAGTACATAGACCAGGGGCATTTATCAAATTTACATAAATAACTAAAACTCATCAAATAACCAAAATTCATTAAATTTACCTTACCAAGTAATACACAGTTCGTGTATGTTATGCAAATGAAGATTGAAAAAAAAGCACATAGGATGGTAAAAATTACTTGCACTTACTATTCCTATGTGTTGGTTTTTGAGTGTAAAAATCCTCTAGGAGTCGAGGAAGTACCTCACTATTTTACAATAAGCATGAATGCTCATATCATCCTGTTCTTGTTTCTTTGGGTATCCATTATGACAACCTTAAATTGGATACCTCCTATTATCAAATGATAAATTAACTTATTTGAAACTGTTATTTTAACTAAAAGCTACATGTTTTTAGCAACTCAGAAAATAAAGAGAGAGTTTGAATAGTAGATCACTAAAGGCTTCTCAATCCAACCAAATGGTTATTAATTTAAATGCTTATACAAAGAACAATGTACTTGAATCATTGGAATTCAGCAAATGTACAGAACTAACTAAGAGTACTTAAATCAAATTCACATAACTATGTAATATATGTAAATGCAGACTAGTTTATTTTGTTTAACCTTCATTGGACTCCCTCAGCAACTAGCAACTATATGTTAATGTCCATGCTGTGTTCCCTGTGAATATAGTTGATGTATGTTGTGCAAATGAGATGCCACTATGTTACAAACTAAAGTACTAATAGAAAATATAAATCATAGTTAAAGAAGAGAATTGTTACATCAAATTGTTCATCAAAGTATGAGAGGGTTGAGGTGTAAAAATCCACACATGTCCTTATATCACCAGACTGAACTTTTTTATGTTTTCCAAATCAAGATACCTGAAATACATATCAAAGTCAAAATACATAAAATCCATATTAACAGATTGAACCTTTTTCTGTTCCTCAATATTATGATTTAAGTTCACCTCGGCCACTCTGTTTTTCCATGCAATACACATTATCATGGTCACAGAGTAAAAATCAAGATAACATCATACACATACTAAAAATCAAGTAACTTAAAATCACACTGAAGAAAAGATAGATTCAAGATGACGTAAAATCTCAAAGGAAACATAAGAGAAGATTAAACAACGTTCTTCTCCGCTATCCCTTGAAGTTTTGCTTCACGTCTAGCCATCCATTCTTCTCTGCTATCCCTTGCAGTGAAAATGAAAAGCTATACAGAACCAAAAAAAAACTCAAACATCATTTAAAATCCTATAATGAAAAAACTATAATGAAAAGCTATAATGAAAATTCTATAATACAAAATCTATAATGAAAATCCCAGCCATTCAAGGAATGCAGCATCATAATTTCTACGATAAGTTGTGAGTGTGGAAGATGTTGACTGTGGATCGAGATTCGAACCCAGCATCATAATTTCTACGATAAGTTGTGAGTGTGGAAGATGTTGACTGTGGATCGAGATTCGAACCCATTCATCAGAAGTGTCACAGTCACTGTGGATCGGCTGCTCTTTTTTTCCCTAATAGACCCATTGATGCACAGAGTCACGGTCACATTGCATAGTAAGAATGAAAAGCATACACACAACCTAAAAAGACTCAACATCATTTACATAATACAATCATTTCTGTTCTTTCTCTATAAAGCAAATTATAAAGCAAGAACCAAGATCAGTTGAGATCGGCTTGAACAAAGATTTAGAACCATGGAAACAAACCACACATAAGAGAAGATAAAATAAAGATACTTGAACTGTAATCCATACCAACAGATTGAATTCTTTTCTATTCTTCACTCTGATTCACACCTTTGGCTTTGGCTAGAGCAACATCCTAAGTGAAAACAAAGGACGCAGAAGAGAGAAAATAAAATCAAGATACTTGAAATCCATATTACCAGATTAATGAACCCTTTTCTGTTCTTCCTTGTCATTCAGCATCATCTTTTTCCGCTATCCCTCGCAGCTTCCCACCACGTTAACCTCAACAGCTCTATTTTTAACCTTTTTCCCTATAAAACCCATTCACAGAGTCATGGTCAGGTTACAGAGTAAAAATGAAAAACATACAAAGAACCGAAAAAAACTCTTACACCAAAGTGAATCTTCGATCTCTGTAGCTCCTAAATTCGCTCATTTTCTCAATACTTCAACCTTGAACCATGTCCATGGCGAGAAACATTTCATGTGCTTTTATATAATTTGCTGCATTTCGGATTAGTTTCCTATCTTTTTGCTTTTTCCTTCAACGGTTATAAAGAAAAAAACAAAAAATATATACTTTTGTTTTTTGCATTTTGCTTTTGGTTTTTTATTTAAAAACGGAAAGCATAATTTATTTTTTTTTTAAAACAAAAAGCATAAACTTTTGTTTTTGCATTTTGGTTTTGGTTTTTTGTTTAACACAAAAACCATAATGTTTTGTTTCTTTGTTGCTTTTGTGTTTTTTCCTCCAAACCGTTAAAAAAAAAACCAAAAGAAAAATGTGATACGATGGTAAGAAAAATAATGCACGCTCATGTATATTAATGTTATTTAAATTAGTTTGTTTTTTAATTATATGTTTAAAGAGTCTTTGAGGCACATTTTTCTTTTTATCCAAGTGGAGTGGACTTTTAACTGTATATAGTATTAGTGATAAGAGTATGTACAAATTCAGTATTTCAAGTTAATGGTTTATAAATTTTGTTAAATAAAGTGGCTTATGTGATTACTTCCATTCACACATAAAAAACTAATTGGCTTTGTCCTTTCAAAATGTTTAAAAATGCATCGTTGATTATATTTTATGTGAATTTTGAAGATGACAAAAATATGTTAATCTTAATTTATGATGTAATGTTATGTTTAAAATGTTTCCAGCATTTCCTTGATTGGTCTCCACTATTTTACCTTGTGTAATAAGGAGTTCCTTTCATTAATGAGTTTAGTTTGCTTTAGTAGAAGGGATCAAAGCTCTCCTCCTACCATGAGTCTCAAGAGAATAAATTATGTAAAGAGTCTAACTAGATTGAATTCTGTAAAGAATTTAGCAAAAATGGTTAAAGGGGTGGGATCTTTTCATTATACTGAGAAAAATCATTCCAGGTCTGTAAGTGTTGATTGGCAGCAGGCCAAGTATGTGAAAATAACTGGTAGCCACAGCTGCAAAGATGACGAAATCCCTAAAGGATGTTTGGATGTTTCGGTTGGCGAATAACGGGGGATTTTTGTGATTCCCAGTGTCTACTTATCCCATCCGATTTTCCTTATGTTGCTTGATAAGGCTCATGAAGAATATGGTTTCAAGCAGACATCGGGTTTGATGGTGCCCTGCATTGACGATATTTTAGAAGAATCATTCTGGCTTATTGAGTGCAGTAATTCGACCACTGGGCAGTGCGATTTGGTGAACAAAAACAAGATGTACTCCTCATGAGTGGACTAAAATAAAAACCACGAAAACCATGAAGCCAACATAATTCCAAAAAAATAACATCAAGTTCAAATTTATTGTATTTGATGAGCATATGTACATATAATGATAAGGGCGATGTATCCCATATGTAATTCTAATAAGAAAGGGTGATGTACAACAAATGCTTATAAAATAAGATTGTGAAGCAAACAAATATAAGTAGTAAAAAGTTGGATTAATTGTTAGTGTATGGAACCATGTAAAAAGATTCCTAGTGTGGTATTAAGCAGTGTATCTTACCATGCAATCCTTGAGGTGAAAGGTGTTGCAACATGCACCCACATCACTTAAAAAAGGAAATGGAATCCTGAATATAAGAAAACATCTTATCTTCAAACACAATGACAAGGCTGGTTTGTCATTGTCTTTTAAGCTACTTTTTAGGCTTGTTAATTCCTTCTTATTTTTTAAGCATTTTTTGCACGGTTATCATTATCTTTTGTTTAACTGTTATGCAACCTCTCTTACTGCTGGCAACAACAATCATAGCTCATCTCACAACCCAACAAGTTTCACATGAGATCATTGATTTGGAACTTATTGTTTTGTTGGACATGCATTTAGACAATAGTGTCAAGGTTGTATGTGCTTAATGGATATTAGGCCCTTTAACATTTGCTTAATATTAAAGCCGAGTTTCTTGTCTATAACCTATGTCAATATTTAAAATAATGTTTCTTCTTTGGAGGTTGCCATTGGATTTGTTAAAGAATGTGGATCCATGCTTCAAAACCTTTCACCTCAAGGGCTTCATGGTAAGATAAAATAGTAGAAAAAATTTCCTTGCTACCTTAGTCCTAACGATTCAAATATCTGAAGAGTTTACTCATGAGGTCAATACCACGGTAGGAATGCTTCATGAGGGAGAAATTGACAAACACTTGCAGTTTCTGATTGAAAAACGTTCCGCCATTTCTAGAGCTAACTTCCATGTATAATATGATTTGCATTCATGTTTGTTTTGTACTTGTTGTTTATATGATTTTTATGGTATATACATGAGTCTTTAGTACTATTTTTTGGAAATTTCTAAGTTATCCAGCTGTTCATCTACTACTGGATCTTGTCGAGCAAGAAGATCAGTTTAACCATGAATTTTCCCTAAAAGATAAGCTTTATCAAAGAATTGGCCCTTGGTATATTTCCTTCAAATTTCTTCATTAACAACTTGTCTTATTTTAAAATTTTCATACTTTATATGCCTTTGTGTTTTCAATATGCAATATGGAATTTGCATATGATATGGTATATTAAATTAAATGCTTTGGTGACTTAGATGTCACTTGTGTGCAGGAGTTTATCTGTCCATTTACATGCATTCTTCACAAAGGAGAAATTGACAAACAATTACAGTTTCTGCTTGAAGGACTTTTGCAATTTGGAAAGCTAACTTCCAGGTATAATATGATGTGAATTCCTTTTTCTATTGTAGTAGTTGGTTTGTATGATTTTTATGGCATGTGCATGAATCTTTAGTACTATTTTTTGGAAATTTATAGATTTATCTAGTTGTTCGTCCGCAACTAGATCTTTTAAAGCAAAAAGATGAGTTTACCAATGAATTTTCCCTAGAAGATAATCTTGATCAAAGATTTGGCCTTGGTATCTTTCCTTTGGATTTATTCATTAACATACCTAACAACACTGTTATTAATTTTATCAAACTTGACTTATAGGTTTGTTGACATCTTCGCTGAAAAATATAATTACTTTCAGCGACAAGTTCCAATTCTCGTAAGGTTCTTGCATACACCTTTTTTCTTATTTTATACCAATCTACTTGTATACCTCATTTCGTATATAAATCTACTTGTATACCAATATGTTTTTTCCTTGCATTATCTTCCTTTTTTGTGATCAGTGAATAATGATTTTATTTACAATCTCATCTTTGACTTCATCAGAATCTATGTGATTCTGCAACGTGCTCCATCATATTCTGTAACAACAATTACTAATTGCGCTTATTCCTCAATGCAATCTTATAAATTCAAAAAAAAATTGGAAATTTTTATCCTTGAAATTCTTAAATTAAGTCACTACATTCTGAGTTGTTATTTTATAATAGATCGCTACAATTGCTATATGTTTAGTTCCAATTTCAAAGTTTAATTGTGCAACTTTTGTTCATAATTGTTGTCACCAATAGAGTTTCCTCCAGCAATTAAAGTTGGAACAACTCATTAACATGCCAAATAGATACACACATCCCTCTACATGGAATCATGTTTAACAATCCTGGATTCTTATTTTTCGTTTGTATCAACAATCGTTATAAATTCTTGTAGTGAAAGACAAAGTTGGAATTCAAAGAATTGATGTACAACGTGAAAGGTCTAATAACTAATGTAGGTACACATCGACAAGGTCTAATAAAATTTGGCAAACCCAAGCTATCAATAAATGTATTTTGCCAAAATAATATCTCTTAGTTCATTGTACTTTTTTATGCATATGTTTATTCCAGTTCGGTTGTAGGAGTATGTTTTTTATTCAATTTGTGGGAGAATGTTTATGCATTTAGTAACATGCCCATATTAATCCTGTATCTACACAAAATTGACTCTGCAATAGGGTTTATGTTTTAACTCATTTTTTCACTATGAGAGGATTACTTGTGTTTTTGTAAAATCAAATTATTCAATTCCAATGACAGACTATGTTCAAGCATTTCTGTATTGCATTTCTTCTCAATTCTGATAGGATTTATTTATCTATAGATATCAAAGAAAAATTGTAATTCCTTTAGGTTAATATGTTAATCTTATTAAATACCATGATTGTTATATTCACATTTGAAATGTCTTTTGTCAAATGTGTTTTATCTGATCATTATGTGTTTCTTCTGCAGTTGCTCCATTCAACTATGCACATCAATATCAAAAATAGATGCACCAATTTCTCAAAGAAAAGAACTCAAAAAAAGCTTTACACTCTGGAGAAGAGAAAGGGTCAGTTCCATTTCGGAGGACAACGATACCATGTTCATTTTGCAAGACAATATATTTTGCAACTGGACCAATCTGTTTGCAACACCATCTTTTTGTTGAATCCTACACGAATTATAATTGTTCATTTTGTACTTTGATTCATATCAAACATGTTTTTATTTTTTTTATAGTTGTTGGTGCATCAGTTATAACAACACACTGGAGTCTTTTCTTTCTAAGATTACTTTTTTTTGTGCCATGCCAAAGTATGATGTGATGTTCATTATAAATCCCATTTGGAATTGTTCTCTTTCTGAAAAGCAATGTGTAAAAATATCTTGTGGCATCCCATGCCAAATTGTAATGTGACATTAATTGGAAATCCCTACTTACTGTTTTTTAAAAGTGTTAATTACTCTAAACTTGTTATTTATTGTGATTTGGATTATTCTAATCTTTTGAGAAATTGCACTATTCGATTTTGTTGTGGTATTACAGTTTAAAGAAGCTACTCTAGGAAGTTATTATTTTACAAGATATTGCCTTTTCCCATACACTCTTCGCATGCAGAGAAGACTTAGTGTTCCTCATGAATTTCGATGATGCTCGAAACCATGCATAATTTTTCAACCCCCATCACTAGGGATTTAAAACAGCCCATGTTAATGTTTGTAGCCTGGGAGGTTTCATCGTTTACTAGATTCAAAGAAATAATAATATTTTATTATTATTTGTTATTATTTTATATTAATACATAAGTTGATAAAAAAATATGAAAAGGTTAACAATTAAATAAGTACAAAGAGAAGTGGCAACCTTTCATTTATTTGTGTATCCAATTCAATTCTGTTAAGTCTGTTTTTTATCTTTTTTTTTAATTGTATATCTCATGTAATTTGAATCCTGAAATATATTCTCTATTAAGGAGGGTCGCAGGGTTTCTTCCCTCTAGAAGGATTTTCATAATAAATTCTAAATTACTGTGTCTTCAATAAACATAGGCTACTTCTTGAATCACCAAGGAAACGGGAGGTGGCCCAACAGAAAATTTCACTACTATGACCATTACTAAAGTCTATAGGTAGATTTCTCTAGAAATTAGTAGTATCTTTGTGAGTATACAATTAGCTTATAGTGCGAGCCACCTCTTGAATTGAATTCTTAATTCAATTTTAGCTCTGTAAGTCCATTTCTAGACAAGTGACACTAAATGCAGTCCAAGGGAAACGAGGACTTTGAGAAACTGACCACATAATTTAAATTTCAATACATATATAACCCCATACCTATATAAATTCCAATACCTATATAATCCTTTCAACTTGGTGATCCCACATGTGACAATGCTACAAAAAATGATAACACATATGAAGATCATTTGAATTTGTAGTGTCCCCCAAAACCATTGAAAGACAATTTAAAAAAAAATGTAACAATCACATGAGAATTGCTATTTTCAAGCATTGCTTATCAAGATATGTATGTTTCTTTGATAACTATTAACGACACACATTTTCCTAATCACGGTCTATGGCAAGTTTTTCCTTGGCTTCCCAACAATCCTTGTATTTTAGTTTTCCATTTAATGCTTTACTTTGTATTTAGGACATATACACCTCCACATGCAAATCTTAGTAATAAGATAAAACTTGTGGTCGACAATGCATTAATTATATATATATATATATATATATATAATTACCTGTTTAGCCTCAATAGAGAACACCAACTATCATTCTTGTAACAACCCCAAAATCCATTGAATAAAACATTTCATGCACTATCGAAACAACTTATATAATTTATACAACCATGCAAACTGTGGTGAGTTCAGAGTAACTATGGAGATGTACCTACAACATCGTTAATCACTTATGGCGAACATGTCACGTCCCCATGCCTCCGACCGGTGTAGAGGATGTGACTACCGGCTGAAATGCCCAGGCTAGGAGCCCATGAACATATGTATGCATAAAAATTACATAAACAGAATGCTTAAACATGCAAATTGAACATTTATCATGCACAGATGCAATCAATTGCCATGCACATCAGAAACATCCTACAGTCAAACAAGCATTCGTACATGCATGTATTCATTTAACATGTTCATCAATTCCATTAACAGAAATTAAGAATTGCAGAGGTAAAATACACAAGATCACTTATCTTATGATGAACTCGATCCGCAACCAGCTATGTCGCTGCAACGTTCCACCCAACCATAGGCCAGCGTGCTCCTTAATCTCTCAGCAGCGCTACCACCCCTGAGCTGCGCATGATTCTCCAAGGAATAAGGGAACTAGCAGGCTTACACATAGCCAAGGATATACAAAACACAGCCAAGCCAACTCAGTTGGGTTTATCAGGCCATTAAGGAGCTGGAGAAGGCTCATTGCTAAGCTGGTGAGCTCATTACAGAGCCAAGGACACCTACACCAGAACTAGCCTGACCTCTAAGACACCCATCCACACCCAACACAAGGAATCAGTCCCTTCTCTGCTACACAGTCCCTCAGGTCCTGCATTCCCTTCTAGTGCTATTCAGGGGTGATGGAGAAGAAGGCCAGCCCTCTAGCTCTGTCTGTGTGGTTTCCAGCCACCAGGTTTATCAAGCAAATCTAAGCCAACATCCCTGATCCTCTCACAATTCAAATACCAACCATTGCACTCAAGCAACTCATTTGGTTGTCACAGCTTAAACAGGGAAAAATGAATCTCAAGCGGCATACAAAAAATTCCCAGACGCAGCAGCAAACACACTTACAGTAGGGGAAAATCAACAGTCCGTCCAAGGCAATGGAGCCACGGGGAGACTTACACAGACCATGCAGTAAAATAAATTAACAAAATTCTGACCTGGGCATGAGTAACAATCAATGCCAAGTCCACAGTTCAGCTCGTGAGGCAAAGGTACAGCTGCACCATCCACCAATCCGCAGAAGGAAATCACATGGGTAAAACCCAGAAATTCCTGTGCGTGAGAGAAAGAATCAGACCCCGTGAGGAACAGACAGACAATGGAGGCCCTACGTGAGGAAAAACAACTCTGTTTTTGCCCGGGGATGAACAATCAACAGCCAGGACGCAAAATTACAGTGCGTGGGTGTTCAGCAACTCGTGGAGCCAAGAAAAATGCCTGCGTGAGACCAAAATCTGCCCAGAGCCTGTGCATGAGGAGAAAGACAGACCAAAATCGTGGAGAGGAAGATGAATGACTGTGTGAGGGAAAGAACAGACCAAAATCATGGGTAGAGTGTGCGTATGGGTGAGGACTGACAGTCCTTCCACCCCACTCCCAAAATCATTAACTGCCATAACTCCTCCCAGCTGCCAACAGAAATTCTTAAAGAAGGTGGTTGGGATAAAACAAAAAAGGTGACACATGGTTATTTTCCCTCATTAACCAAGGTTTAACAATTTCCCCCACATCCTTATCCTTGGGAAAATCATGCCCATTTTGATTTAGTTGTCACGACCGTAGCTGGTTGTGTTCATTTTATTAATTATAGATGCATTTTTACATGACGAAAAACTTACTATATGTCGCATGCCCCGATATACCATCGATGACAATTAAATCCAAAACATAGCATTACCGATCAATGGTGGGGCCTTGGCCTTTAACTCCACACCATGATCATTACAATATATACATCATGTACATTTAATGCAACGGGGTCAAAACCGGGGCATTACAGAACACCTATATGTAAACCAAAATCTATGACCAAGTGCTTTGTCTGTTTTCTAACAGTCCCTTACATTATAGTTGTCCGATGAAGGCGTATGCATGAATTCATGTGACATAACCATATGGGTGAGAACCAGATCATTGTTGAAAGATTACATTGCTTTTGAACAATCATTCCTAGGATTTGAGAAAGATATTAAAATACAAACTCATTGTACATCAATTACTAAAACAACGTAGATTTAATTGTATCAAGGTTGACCGTTGCAATTATTTAAGGTTAATACTCTTTTTGATACATGGGAAAAGACTTTATTCAATAACACGTAATTCAATCATATCATAATCATTAAAAATAACCATTAGTCACATAATTAGACCGTCTATCACATTATACCAGAACATTCAGGTGATGTACATAAAACCCAAAAAATGAAGACACGGGATATATGACAACACCATAAATCACACTATGCGATACAAAGAAATGAAAACATGGTACACAAAGTAAGGAAGAAAACAATGTACGTGGTTCACCCAATCTTGGTTACGTCCACCAAATGGTCATGTCCTGTGATGTTTATTTCATTCAGAGGTTACAAATTCCACAACGTAAATGTTGCAGTACATATATCATTCTTGCAGATCCTCTCATGAGAGTATCTCTCTAATAAAGCTACAAGAATTTGGTAATGAATCAAGATAACTGAAACTCGGTCTTTTAGGAGATGCATTAATAGAATAAATCTTGTAACCGACTCTAGGTCGTAACCTTCCCTTACCTTATAATGCCTCTAACAAAAATATGAAGACCTAGTTTACTAATAAGATGTCGCCCCGAAAACCTGGTCAATTTACAACAATAAGTTATATGTAAGGAACATAAATTTAATACAAGGACTCAGCTCCATTTCCAGTCCTTCCTCCAATTCACATAGACCATAAATGATGTAGGCATGAGTTTGTATCTACTTCAAAGAATATATTATTCAACACAGAATATAATCCAATAACTTTAGTGACTCGGCTCGGCATACCTGTCTTCTAAAAATATGCTAAAGAATTATACTATGCTACCTATTCAAAACACAAACTATTCCATGAAAGAGCATCTATTGAAGAAAATCAGTTATTCTTTTGCCAGTCGCTTCTGACAATGAGCCAGTAAAGCAATTTTTCCTTCTCCTATCCTTAAAAGGGATGGGCATGGTTGAATTTTACACGAGGTTTAACCATTTCATAGCAATGGTTCATGGATTCATAGTACAGAACCCTAAGCATGGAAGAAAAAATGCGAGGCTTTTTTGGTGTGCTTCGGTGTATGACTGATTGCCAAGGAGAAAACTTCCCTCAAGCAGTCGTGAGCTTTCCAACTTAGGAAAGGGACTCAAAATAAAATAAAAAGGAAAAGGCATATTCTAGAAACATTTAAGAGATCAACACAATGCAGTAGAATCCTTCCATCGAAGGTGTGTTCTAGTTTAGCGATTCTATAGGCCACAACAAAGGGTTATGACTCCCTTATGTTTACCCAACCGTGTCTTTCAGATGAATACGCACCCAAACATACCACTAGAGCTATCCATCACATATTCGTCCAGATAAAACACTGTTCATCATGGAGATTATATATTCTAGGTTCAAGCTATCAAGACTTGGTATTCCTTCAAAATAAAATGCAATCAACTAAAGGAAACATACTTCGATTTTTGAATCCTGACAAACCAGTTATTTTATACAGGTAGAAGAAAAACATGGACAAGGAGGCCGCATAATCCACTCTAGAGATATGAATCCAAGATTTATCAACACCAACACAATCGATAGAAGGTGAATCACATACCCTTCTTTAAGCTAAAGAATCTGGTGTTTATCTGAAGAAAAACATCTATAATAGAAGTTCTCATTCGGTACCCAACGCGGCCACATTTCATTGCTAACAAGGGGCCTACATCAAACTGGAAGGTTTCTTTCACAGAAAAAGAGCATAGATAACAAAATCTGGATCAGCACCCATACATGTTCCTGATGAAGGTAGCAGATAAATGCCCTTCAACGAGTTCTCTGATTTGGGCAATGCTTCATTGCCAGACTCAGAAGAGAAAAAATGCCCTAGACGTGCAGACTGCGATGTTCCTCGGTGAGTCTAGCTTGGGATGGGTTCAACAAAAATGTGCCGATGCTCATTCAGCTCTGGTGGATACGACAAGCTTTTACACTTTGGAGACAAAACGTTATCCTTTTCCAAAAGAAACCATTTTTTCCCCGCAAAACCTTCTTTCAACAGTCCTTAAATAACTTCCTCCATCAATCTCTTTTGATAGTCTGTTAAATCTTGCAAAAGACATAATGTCTCCAAAATTGATGGTCATGCATTTCTGGTAATTCCTCCACTATTGGCGACTAAATATCAGGGCAAAGAATAAAATCCCCCACCCATAATCAACGTCTCTTTCTCCAGTCAAAGCCAAGTCACGGAAAGTAATTAACGCCTATGTGGTTATCGGCCATAATTCAAGTAACGGTTTCCACCATCATTACCTACCTCCATAACCAAAGGAGATTTAAAAGGATATGTCAGTGGTTATATATATATATATATATATATATATATATATA
>LPNX010848218.1:37164-51343 GCA_001517045.1 Pseudotsuga menziesii
CCACGCCCATTTAATTTTTACATGAAAAAGTCGAAAGAAAGTAATTCGCCTCTATAATAGCTCAATCATACTTAGAGCTAAAGGCTAGGCTGTGGTAGTTTAGTTTGGGCTGATTGTGGTAATCAAAATAAAAGATCCCAAATCTTGCTCTTTTGTCTTCATAGGCTCAAATTCCTTGTCGATAAGTTGTTTCCACATCCTAAGCCTCCAACTTGGAACTTAGAACGTATTTAATTTTTATCACTTTTACTGGCGAGGCCTTGTCCTTGAGCTCCTCGGCAGAAGAGTGAGTACAACATATATTTACAAACAACAATTTTCTTAGGGGTATATAATAGGGACATTACATCCTTCACCCCTAAAATTAACACTGTCGTCGGTGTTCTTGTCCTTCATCCATTTCCTTCTTATCGTGAGTCATCCTTTCTTCTCTTTGTATTTCCTGTCGTGATCCTATAGACCCTTTGCTCGACCTCGCAAGTCGCTATTTGTTCAGAACCTGTAGTTTTTCTGTAACACAATTTGGGTTCTCCCAAAATTTATTTACTAAACTATGCCATAAATTATAATGCAGCAAAAAAACATAAGCAAAAGACTTATGTGCAATATCACAATTTCAATTTATGGTAAGCTTTCTAGCCCCTTTTTATTGGTACCATGATACCCAAATATTTCCATAATGCAATTGATTCATCAATAAAAACATTATTTCTATACTTTGGGTGTCGGTTTTTTATCACATTACACTAAGCATGTAATAGTCTAATTACTCGGAATCTCGTTTCATCGTTTTACGTTCGTTATGTTTTTCCAAACTCCCTTGAGTTTCCTTTTCCATTCTTGTGTGGTATTACAAAAATTTTATGAGGTTACTCTCCCCTTTAACCACTAGTTAAAAGTTTTCCCCTCAGTGACATCAAACAACGTCTTGTCTTCGAAATGTCCAATTTTTGCCTAGGCATTTTGCCACACCATATGCCTAACACCAATGTGCTCACGTGGCAATCGCTTGCCTAACACCATTGTGCTCCTGCAACATATATGCCTAACACCAGTGTTCTCACGTCACAATCACTTGCCTAACACCACGGTGCTCCTGCAGCATCAGAAGTTTTTCCCTTGTTTGTATTAGTATAAATTTTAACCTTGCTTATTGCAACGCACACTCCTTGGTGCTTTCATGACTTTACTCTTATTGTCCCGATGCGTGAATCGACTACATGGTCAGTCAAATCATTCATTGATAAACCATAAATTCATTAATTAATCATTAGCATCTCATAAGTTGCAGCAATTTTACCACCGTTTATGAGTCATACCACCCCGTGAATCATCCAAAATAACTCCTTACTTTTTTCTGAGCCATCGAGCGCAACTTGTATATGCAAGTGGATTTATATACCATAGTGTACGTGGATCATGACCACGGTTATACTTCAGGTAAAATTCTGCAATGTCAGTGTATATAAACATCATAATCCATAGTCAATCCTTGGTTTATAAAACCTCGAAATTTGACAATAAGTAAAATCATCACCCATTTCTAAACTCATGATTTAAACCAGTGAATATTTTTACTAACCGTCGATATCGGCTGATAGAATTCCTTGCATAACCCTGCACTATTAGTATATCATTTTTAAATACTAATAGCAATCATACATCCTTACTCATATGTCTTGGGATAGTTACAAGTGAAGGGACACTTCAATGTGACAATAATGAGTGATAAGTTTAGAGAGGTAGGAATATTAAGCGATAACTAGTTCTATCTGCCTATTAGTATCTTTTTAGAGGAACAGTATAAATATAAATAGGACTCATGTTTTTTGGGTAGGCGCCTTCCTTGTAGCCATCTATGCATACACTGGTAAATATTTTGCATGGATAATGTTCATTGAGGTTAGCAGTAGGCTTAAAATACCCTTTTTCTTTATTCGACCCACTACAATTTATCATAGACAAGTAATAGGTCACAATTATCATGGTAAATTTTTTGTTTTGGAGTTCGAGAATGATGATTATCTTCATCAATTGCAGCCATGATGCTGAACACATATCTCATGTCCCTATTCATGTGCATACCTATTATAATAATCAAAGTATGTGCGAGATGTACTTACCCCTTGATAACATCCATCTTGATGTACCAGAAATTTACCTATGCATGACAACCTTGTTAATTTCATAATTAAGGTTTTAGGAGGATACTCATCACCTTGTCTCCGATCGATCATCTTATCAATTTTTAAATTATCGATCTCATGCTTCCTTAATTCAGCAACGGTAACATTCTAGATAATCAAACGTGAGCCCCTTTACAGTGGTACCATCTTGTCTTCACAAATTACCATGAACCTACAATTGAGTTGTTAGCACATATAACATAACCATTAGAGGAGAAAATTCTTTCCAATAAACAAATGAAAAGATTTTCTGTCATGTTATAGTTTTGTCAAATAATACTATTTACCACGTATCTTTAAGCCCTTTCGATTCTAGTTATACCTCATCGAGTTTAATTCATTAAGTCGCTTATATTTTCCATACTCCTTTTCTTCTACCAAGGTACTTCGATTTCATAAACACGCAATTCAATTTGAACCAAAGTAGTCTAACTTTAGAAGGCATTCATTGCATGTCCTTTCAAACCATTTCAATTGTTTTCACAGGACAACCCTAAAATTACCAAGTTCCTTTTCCGGTAAGATTGCTTGATATTCTAAGGAGTCATTAATTTCTCAAATCACTTTTAGATACAATTAATTGCATTGTAATTTATGTTAACGAATGTCCATTATATTCCAGTATCTCTAGTAACTATAGTTTGTCATATTAAAATAACATATATTACAACATCATGCGTGGCGATAGAGTGATGTATGATATGCCACTCAAATTCTAGTACTTTTGAAAAGCCGAGGGTAGATTATACGTTAAATGAGGAATTTTTCTCCTTAACGTAAATCAATGGGGTTAAATATATTTGGTCTCTTTTTATACATTTGTTTTAATTGGATCCACTCTCCCCAAATTCAAAACGGACAAGCACCATCTTTTCTTAGTCCAAACACTTTGTTGTAAGTGTCCTACATAAATACATTTTGTACTTACTAAGACCTTATTTCATTACTGTTAACTCTACTTGAGTTGTATTCAGGAACGATAAAAAGGGTACTTATCTCGCTTATGATGACTCATTTGTCAATTCATCCGCAGCTGTCTTATGTTAATTTATCTGGAAAGAGTTTCATGGTTAGTGTAGACATGAATAAAACTGAATGAATTCTCTCAAATCAGCATATGAGACTTTCTAAAAGTTTTAGGCCCCAATTTGCATTTCACCCCTTCATCATGAATGACTCAAGTGACCAAATTATTATTTACCTTATTAATTTTTCATCTCTTTCCCTTCCATAATTAGATTCTCAACTGTACCTTGTGATTTACATTCTTCCCATTTAGGAGTAAACATGCAAGAACTATTTTCCCGCTTCTGGCCATGCTTAAAGTGATAGCATACCTTGCCATGGTTAAAGTGATAACATACCTTTCCATGATATTCTTTTTTTCTTTATCCTCTATAATAGCCTCCTTCAATCCTTGAGGCCCACTTGGATAACTCAGTTTCCTCATTTGTCATTGCCATGCATCCACAAAATTATTATGTCAGTTAGTCTTAACATGTTCATACTTTCCAACTTCATGTTGAGCCCAAGATACACCCAAGTGTTGTCACTCGTGGCTCTGATACCATATGTAGTGTCCCCCAAAACCAATGAAAGACAATTTAAAAAAAAAATGTAACAATCACATGAGAATTGTTATTCTCAAGCATTGCTTATCAAGATATGTATGTTGCTTTGATAACTATTAACGACAGACATTTTCCTAATCACAGTATATGGCAAGTTTTTCCTTGGCTTCCCAACAATCCTTGTATTTTAGTTTTTCGTTTAATGCTTTACTTTGTATTTAGGACATATACACCTCCACATGAAAATCTTAGTAATAAGATAAAACTTGTGGTCGACAATGCATTAATTATATATATATATATATATATAATTACCTGTTTAGCCTCAATAGAGAACACCAACTATCATTCTTGTAACAACCCCAAAATCCATTGAATAAAACATTTCATCCACTATCGAAACAACTTATATAATTTATACAACCATGCAAACTATGGTGAGTTCAGAGTAACTCTGGAGATGTACCTGCAACATCGTTAATCACTTATGGCGCACACCTGTATGTAAACCATAATCTATGACCAACTGCTTTGTCTGTTTTCTAACAGTCCCTTAGATTATAGTTGTCCGATGAAGGCGTATGCATGAATTCATGTGACATAACCATACGGGTGAGAACCAGATCATTGTTGAAAGATTACTTTGCTTTTGAACAATCATTCCTAGGATTTGAGAAAGATATTAAAATACAAACTCATTGTACATCAATTACAGAAACAACGTAGATTTAACTGTATCAAGGTTGACCGTCGCAATTATTTAAGGTTAATACTCTTTTTGATACATAGGAAAATACTTTATTCAATAACACGTAATTCAATCATATCATAATCATTGAAAATAACCATTAGTCACATAATTATACCGTCTATCATATTATACCAGAACATTCAGGTGATGTACATAAAACCCAAAAGATGAAGACATAGGATATATGACAGCACCATAAATCACACAATGCGATACAGAGAAATGAAAACATGGTACACAAAGTAAGGAAGAAAACAATGTATGTGGTTCACCCAATCTTGAGTTACGTCCACCAAATGGTCACGTCCTGTGACGTTTATTTCATTCAGAGGTTACCAATTCCACAACGTAAATGTTGCAGTACATATATCATTCTCGCAGATACTCTGACTAGAGTATCTCTCTACTAAAGCTAAGAGAATTTGGTAATGAATCAAGATAACTGAAACTCGGTCTTTTAGGAGATACATTAATAGAATAAAGGTTGTAACCGACTCTAGGTCGTAACCTTCCCTTAGCTTATAAGGCCTCTAACAAAAATATGAAGACCTAGTTTATGAATAAGATGCCGTCCCTACAACTTGCTCAATTTCCAAAAATAAGTTATATGTAAGGAACATAAATTTAATACAAGGACTCAGCTCCATTGCCAGTCCTTCCTCCAATTCACGCAGACCATAAATGATGGAGGCATGAGTTTGTATCTACTTCAAAGATTATATTATTCAACACAGAATATAATCCAATAACTTTAGTGACTCGACTCGGCATACCTGTCTTCTAAAATTCTGCTAAAGAATTATAGTATCCTACCGATTCAAAACACAAACTATTCCATGAAAGAGCGTCTATTGAAGAAAATCAGTTATTCGTTTGCCAGTCGCTTCTGACAGTGAGCTAGTAAAGCGATTTTTCCTTCTCCTATCCTCAAAAGGGCTGGGCATGGCCGAAGTTTACCCGAGGTTTAACCATTTCATACCAATGGTTCACGGATTCATAGTACAGGACCCTAAGCATGGAAGAAAAAATGCGAGAGGCTTTTCTTGTGTGCTTCGGTGTCTGACCGATTGCCATGGAGAAAACTTCACTCAAGCAGTCGTGAGCTTTACAACTTAGGAAAGGGACTGAAAATAAAAAAAGGTATTCTAGAAACATTTAAGAGATCAACACGACGCAGTAGAATCCATCAATCGAAGGTGTGTGCTAGTTTAGCGATTCTATAGGCCACAGCAGAGGGTTATGACTCCCTTATGTTTACCCAACCCTGTCTTTCAGATCAATACGCACCCAAACATACCACTAGAGCTATCCATCACATATTCATCGAGATAAAACACTGTTCATCATGGAGATCATATATTCTAGGTTCGAGCTATCAAGACTTGGTATTCCTTCAAAATAAAATGCAATCAACTAAAGGAAACATACTTCGATTTTCGAATCCTGACAAACCAGTTATTTTATAGAGGTAGAAGAAAAACGTGGACAAGGAGGACGCATAATCCACTCTAGAGATATGAATCCAAGATTTATCAACATCAACACAGGCGAATCGCATACCCTTCTTTAAGCTAAAGAATCTCGTGTTTATATGAAGAAAAACATAACGAATAAGCAGGATTGCGAGAACCCTACAGAGCTTGTTAATAATGATATTTCTAAAGGAAAGTATATAATTGCTTTATATAATCCAACTCTAAACACACAGTGAACAGGGACACGAACGCAACCATAAAGTTCAGAATGATTTCACAATATGAAATGGAGACATTGATCCACATCTACGGTACACATTCTCATTCGGTACCCAACGCGGCCACATTTCATTGCTAATAAGGGGCCTGCGTCAAACTGGAACATTTTTTTCGCAGAAAAGGAGAATAGATAACAGAATCTGGATCAGCACCCATACCTGTTCCTGTTGAAGGTAGCGGATAAACACGCTTCAACGAGTTCTTTGATTTGGGCAATGCTTCATTGCTGAACTGGGAAGAGAAAAAATGCCCTAGACGTGCAGACTGCGATGTTCCTCGGCGAGTCGAGCTTGGGATGGGTTCAAAAAAAATGTTCCCATGATCACTCAGCTCTGGTGGATACGACAACGTTTTACACTCCCCAGACAAAACGGAATCCTTTTCCAAAAGAAACCATTTTTCCCCCCCAAAACCTTCTTTCAACAGTCCTTAAATAACTTCCTCCATCAATCTCTTTTGACAGTTCGTTAAATCCTGCAAAAGACATAATGTCTCCAAAATTGATGGTCATGCATTTCTGGTAACGCCTCCACTATTGGCGACTAAAGATCAGGGCAAAGAATAAAACCCCCCATCCATAATCAACATCTCTTTCTCCAGTCAAAGCCAAGTCATGGAAAGTAATTAACGCCTCTGTGGTTGTCAGCCATGATTCAAGTAACGGTTTCCACCATCATTACCTACCTCCATAATCAAAGGAGATTTAAAAGGATATGTCAGTCGTTAAGAATATATATATATATAAATATATGTAATTGTTTTCTTTTCCACATAACCTCCAAAATCATTACTACTCGATTGTAAGTAGGGTTCTTTATATATTTATACAAGGGGTTCCCTTTTCTAATATATAGAATACTCTCGTATTTAGATATATATACACATGCATAATATAGTGCTCATTTATTATGCATATGTCCTTCACATATCTACTTGTATATGGAGCTCATTTTATTTTCTTATTATATATAATATTTTTATATATAATATATCTGCATAAAATAATTCCCACCCCCATTTACTTTTTTCGTGAAGAAGTCAAAAGAAAGTAATTCGCCTCTATAATAGCTCAATCATACTTAGAGCTAAAGGCTAGGATGTGGTAGTTTAGTTTGGGCTGATTGTGGTAATAAAAATAAAAGATCGCAAATCTTAATCTTTTGTCTTCATAGGCTCAAATTCCCGGTCGATAAGTTGTTTCCACATCCTAATCCTCCAACTTGGAACTTAGAACGTATTTAATTTTTATCACTTTTACTGGCGGGGCCTTGGCCTTGAACTCCTCACCAGAAGAGTGAGTACAAAATATGTTTACAAATAACAATTTTCTTAGGGGTATATAATAGGGACATTACATCCTTCACCCCTAAAATTAACACCATCCTTCACCTCAGTGTTCTTGTCCTTCAACCATTTTTTTCTTATCGTGAGTCATCCTTGCTTTTCTTTGTATTTCCTGTCGTGATCCTATAGACCTTTTCCTCGACCTCACAAGTTGCTGTTTGTTCAAAACCTGTAGTTTTTCTGTAACACAATTTGGGTTCTCCCAAAATTTATTTACTAAACTATGCCATAAATTATAATTCAGCAAGAAAGCATAAGCAAAAGACTTATGTGCAATATCACAATTTCAATTTATGGTAAGCTTTCTAGCCCCTTTTCATTGGTACCATGATACCCAAATATTTCCATAATGCAATTGATTCATCAATAAAAACATGATTACTATACTTTGGGTGTCGGTTTTTTATCACATTACACATTAAGCATGTTATAGTCTAATTACTCGAAATCTCGTTTCATTGTTTTACGTTCGTTATGTTTTTCCAAACTCCCTTCAGTTTCATTTTCCATTCTTATGTGGTCTTACAACAATTTTCTGAGGTTACTCTCCGCTTTAACCACTAGTTAAAAGTTTTCCCCTCAGTGAGATCAAATAGTGTCTTGTCTTCCAGTTGTCCAATTTTTGCCTAGGTCTTTTGCCACACCATATGCCTAACACCAATGTGCTCACGCGGAAATCGCTTGCCTAACACCATTGTGCTCCTGCAACATATATGCCTAACACCAGTGTGCTCACGTGGCAATCACTTGCCTAACACCATGGTGCTCTTGCAGCATCAGAAGTTTTTCCCTTGTTTGTATTAGTATAAATTTTAACCTTGCATATTGCAACACACACTCCTTGGTGCTTTCATGACTTTAATCTTATTGTCCCGATGCGTGAATCGGCTACACGGTCAGTCAAATCATTCATTGATAAACCATAAATTCATTAATTAATCATTAGCATCTCATAAGTTGCAGCAATTTTACCACCGTTTATGAGTCATACCACCTTGTGAATCATCCAAAATAACTCCTTACTCGTTTCTGAGCCATCGAGCGCAACTTGTATATGCAACTTGTATAGTTTACATGGATCATGACCATGGTTATACTCTGGGTAAAATTCTACAATGTAAGTATATATAAACATCATAATCCATAGTCAATCCTTGGTTTATAAAACCTTTTAATTCGACAATGAGTAAAATCATCACCCATTTCTAAACTCATGATTTAAACCAGTGAATATTTTTACTAACCATCAATACCGGCTGATAGAATTCCTTGCATAACCCTGCACTATTAGTATATCATTTTTAAATACTAATAGCAAAAGTACATCCTTACTCATATGTCTTGGGATAGTTACAAGTGAAGGGACACTTCAATGTGACAATAATGAGTGATAAGTTTAGAGAGGTAGGAATATTAAGCGATAACTAGTTCTATCTGCCTATCAGTATCTTTTTAGAGGAACATTATAAATATCAATAGGACTCATCTTTTTTGGGTAGGCACCTTCCTTGTAGCCTTCTATGCATACATTGGTAAATATTTTTCATGGACAATGTTCATTGAGGTTAGCAGTAGGCTTAAAATACCCTTTTTCCTTATTTGACCCACTACAATTTATCATAGACAAGTAATAGGTCACAATTATCATGGTAATTTTTTTTTTTTGGAGTTCAAGAATGATGATTATCTTCATAAATTGCAGCCATGATGCTTCACATATCTCATGTCCCTATTCCTATGCATACCTGTTATAATAATCAAAGTATGTGCGAGATGTACTTACCCCTTGATAACATCCATCTTGATGTACCAGAAAATTACCTATACATGACAACCTTGTTAATTTCATAATTAAGGTTTTAGGAGGATACTCATCACCTTGTCTCCGATTGATCATCTTATCAATTTTTAAATTATCGATGTCATGCTTCCTTAATTCAACAACGGTAACATTCCAGATAATCAAACGTGAGCCCCTTTACAGCGGTACCATCCTGTCTTCACAAATTACCATGAACCTACAATTGAGTTGTTAGCACATATAACATAACCATTAGAGGAGAAAATTCTTGCCAATAAACAAATGAAAAGATTTTCTGTCATGTTATAGTTTTGTCAAATAATACTATTTACCACTTATGTTTAAGCCCTTTCGATTCTAGTTATACCTCATCGAGTTTAATTCATTAAGTCGCTTATATTTACCATACTCCTTTTCTTCTACCAAGGTACTTCGATTTCATAAACACGCAATTCAATTTGAACCAAAGTAGTCTAAATTTAGAAGGCATTCATTGCATGTCCTTTCAAACCATTTCAATTGTTTTCACAGGACAACCCTAAAATTACCAAGTTCCTTTTCCGGTAAGATTGCTTGATATTCTAAGGAGTCATTAATTTCTCAAATCACTTTTAGCGACAATTAATTGCATTGTAATTTATGTTAACGAGTGTGCATTATATTCGAGTATCTCTAGTAACTATAGTTTGTCATATTAAAATAACATATATTACAAGATCATCCGTGGTGATAGAGTCATGTATGATATGCCACTCAAATTCTAGTACATTTGAAAAGCTGAGGGTAGATTATACGTTAAATGAGGAATTGTTCTCCTTAACATAAATCAATGGGGTTAAATATATTTGGTGTCTTTTTATACGTTTGTTTTAATTGGATCCACTCTCCCCAAATTCAAAGCGGACAAGCACCATCTTTTGGTAGTCCAAACACTTTGTTGTAAGGGTCCTACATAAATACATTTTGTACTTACTAAGACCTTATTTTATTAATGTTAACTCTACTTGAGTTGTATCACGGAACCATAAAAATGGTACTTATCTCGCTTATGATGAGTCGTTCGTCAATTCACCCGCAGCTGTCTTCAGTTAATTTATCTGGCAAGAGTTTCATGGTTAGTGTAGACATGAATAAAACTGAATGAATTCTCTCAAATCAGCATATGAGACTTTCTAAAAGTTGTAGGCCCCAAATTACATTTCACCCCTTCATCATGAATGACTCAAGTGACCAAATTATTATTTACCATATTCCTTTTTCATCTTTTTCCCTTCCATAATTAGATTCTCAACTGTACCTTGTGATTTACATTCTGCCTATTTAGGAGTAAACATGCAAAAACTATTTTCCGGCTTATGGCCATGGTTAAAGTGATAACATACGTTTCCATGATATTCTTTTTTTCTTAATCCCCTTTACTTACCTCCTTCAATCCTTGAGGCCCGCTTGGATAACTCAGTTTCCTCATTTGTCATTGCCATGCATCCAAACAATTATTATGGCAGTTAGTCTTAACATGTTCATACTTTTCAACGTCATGTTGAGCCCAAAATACGCCCAAGTGTTGTCACTCGTGGCTCTGATACCATATGTAGTGTCCCCCAAAACCAATGAAAGACAATTTTAAAAAAAATGTAACAATCACATGAGAATTGCTATTCTCAAGCATTGCTTATCAAGATATGTATGTTGCTTTGATAACTATTAACGACACACATTTTCCTAATCATAGTCTATGGCAAGTTTTTCCTTGGCTTCCCAACAATCCTTGTATTTTAGTTTTCCATTTAATGCTTTACTTTGTATTTAGGACATATACACCTCCGCATGCAAATCTTAGTAATAAAATAAAACTTGTGGTCGACAATGCATTAATCATATATATAATTACCTCTTTAGCCTCAATAGAGAACACCAACTATCATTCTTGTAACAACCCCAAAATCCATTGAATAAAACATTTCATGCACTATCTAAACAACTTATATAATTTATACAACCATGCAATTTGTGGTGAGTTCAGAGTAACTATGGAGATGTACCTGCAACATCGTTAATCACTTATGGTGCACACCTGTATGTAAACCATAATCTATGACCAAGTGCTTTGTATGTTTTGTAACAGTACCTTAGATTATAGTTGTCCGATGAAGGCATATGCATGAATTCATCTGACATAACCATATGGGTGAGAACCAGATCATTGTTGAAAGATTACTTTGCTTTTGAAAAATCATTCCTACGATTTGAGAAAGATATTAAAATACAAACTCATTGTACATCAATTACCGAAACAGCATAGATTTAACTGTATCAAGGTTGACCGTTGCAATTATTTAAGGTTAATACTCTTTTTGATACATGGGAAAAGACTTTATTCAATAACATGTAATTCAATCATATCATAATCATTGAAAATATGAATTAGTCACATAATTAGACCGTCTATCATATTATACCAGAACATTCAGGTGATGTGCATTAAACCCAAAAAATGAAGACACGGGATATATGAAAGCACCATAAATCACACAATGTGATATAGAGAAATGAAAAAATGGTACACAAAGTAAGGAAGAAAACCATGTACGTGGTTCACCCAATCTTGGGTTACGTCCACCAAATGGTCACGTCCTGTGACGTTTATTTCATTCAGAGGTTAGAAATTCTGCAAGGTAAATGTTGCATTACATATATCATTCTGGCAGATCCTCTCACGAGAGTATCTCTCTAATAAAGCTACAAGAATTTGGTAATGAATCAAGATAACTGAAACTCGGTCTTTTAGGAGATGCATTAATAGAATAAATCTTGTAACCGACTCTAGGTCGTAACCTTCCCTTAGCTTATAAGGCCTCTAACAAAAATATGAAGACCTAGTTTACAAATAAGATGCCGCCCCGACAACCTAGTCAATTTACAACAATAAGTTATATGTAAGGAACATAAATTTAATACAAGGACTCAACTCCATTGCCAGTCCTTGCTCCAATTCGTCAATTCGTGTAGACCATAAATGATGGAGGCATGAGTTTGTATCTACTTCAAAGAATATATTATTCAACACAGAATATAATAAAATAACTTTAGTGACTCGACTCGGCATACCTGTCTTCTAAAAATCTGCTAAAGAATTATAGTATCCTACCGATTCAAAACACAAACTATTCCATGAAAGAGCGTCTATTGAAGAAAATCAGTTATTATTTTGCCATTCGCTTCTGGCAGTGAGCTAGTAAAGCGATTTTTCCTTCTCCTATCCTTAAAAGGGCTGGGCATGGTTGAATTTTACCTGAGGTTTAACCATTTCATACCAATGGTTCACGGATTCATAGTATAGAACCCTAAGTATGGAAGAAAAAATGCGAGAGGCTTTTCTGGTGTGCTTCGGTGTATGACCAATTGCTAAGGAGAAAACTTCACTCAAGCAGTTGTGAGCTTTCCAACTTAGGCAAGGGCCTCAAAATAAAATAAAAAAGGTATTCTAGAAACATTCAAGAGATCATCACGACACAGTAGAATCCTTCCATCGAAGGTGTGTGCTAGTTTAGCGATTATGTAGGCCACAGCAGAGGGTTATGACTCCCTTATGTTTACCCAACCCTGTCTTTCAGATCAATATGCACCCAAACATAGCACTAGACCTATCCTTCACATATTCATCCAGATAAAACACTGTTCATCATGGAGATCATATATTCTAGGTTCGAGCTTTCAAGACTTGGTATTCCTTCAAAATAAAATGCAATCGACTAAAGGAAACATACTTCGATTTTTGAATCCTGACAAACCAGTTATTTTATACAGGTAGAAGAAAAACATGGACAAGGAGGCCGCATAATCCACTCTAGAGATATGAATCCAAGATTTATCAACATCAACACAATCGATAGAAGGCAAATTGCATACCCTTATTTAAGCTAAAGAATATGGTGTTTATCTGAAGAAAAACATAACCAGTAAGCGGGACTGCGAGAACCCTACAGAGCTTGCCAATAATGATATTTCTAAAGGAAAGTATATAATTGCTTTATATAATCCAACTCTAAGCACACAGCGAACAGGGACACGAACGCAACCATAATGTTTAGAATGATTTCACAATATGAAATGCAGACATTGATCCACATCTATGGTAGACGTTCTCATTCGGTACCCAACGCGGCCACATTTAATTGCTAACAAGGGGCCTACGTCAAACTGGAAGTTTTTTTTCACAGAAAAGGAGCATAGATAACAGAATCTGGCTCAGCACCCATACCTATTCCTGATGAAGGTAGCGGATAAACGCCCTTGAATGTGTTCTCTGATTTGGGCAATGCTTCATTGTCGGACTGGGAAGAGAAAAAATGCCCTAGACGTGCAGACTATGATGTTCCTCGGTGAGTCGATCTTGGGATGGGTTCAACAAAAATGTTCCCATGATCACTCAGCTCCGGTGGATACATCAACCTTTTACACTCCGCAGACAAAACATAATCCTTTTCCAAAAGAAACCATTCCCCCCCTCCCCCCCCAAAACCTTCTTTCTATAGTCCTTAAATAGCTTCCTCCATCAATCGCTTTTGATAGTCTGTTAAATCCTGCAAAAGACATAATATCTCCAAAATTGATGGTCATGCATTTCTGGTAACGCCTCCACTATTGGTGACTAAAGATCAGGGCAAAGAATAAAACCCCCTACCCATAATCAACGTCTCTTTCTCCAGTCAAATCCAAGTCACGGAAAGTAATTAACGCCTCTGTGGTTATCGGCCATGATTCAAGTAACG
>LPNX010848222.1:0-22500 GCA_001517045.1 Pseudotsuga menziesii
AGGAGCAAGACGTGGCTTATGCGCATTCGTAGGGATTATTTCTCAGGGTTATTTTGCTTTTATTAAGTTTACGGCGCAAGAGAAACACAATTCAAATAACTCCCCTTTAATTCAATCATGTGAAAAAAATGATCATGAAAAACAAAAATTCTAAATAGGGAGGAATGCCGAAATTGTATACCTTTGAGACACCAAAATGTTAGGCAAGTAGCAACGGTATTGCAGGCTGTTCAACGCGCAGTTACATTCATGGAAGTAGCAGGCACGCGCAGCTACACCCAAATGGCTGTTCAACACACAGGCTGTTCAATGCACAGCTATAATCCAATGGTTGTTCAACGTGCAGCTGTTCAATGCGCAGCTATACTCAAATGGCTGTTCAATGCGCAGCTGTTCAAAGCGCAGCTGCTCAATGCACAACTATACTCAAATGGCTGTTCAATGCGCAGCTGTTCAATGCCCAGCTGTTCAAAGCGCAGGCTGTTCAATGCGCAACTATACTTCAATGGTTGTTCAACGCGCAGCTGTTCAACGCGCAGCTGGGTTGGGTGCGCTCCTCCATCCTGAAATATCAAGTGGATAATCATTGCAACTTCACCGATCGAATGGAGAAAGTGGGACAAATCGAAATTGGAAAATTGATGACAAAAATGACTTAAGCATTTTTATTCAAATAGTCAACGATTCCAAAGCATTCATGAAAACATCTCATACCCATTCTTCATCTTTCTACTTTCTGATCTTCCGGATCGCAACAAGGCGCAGGAAGAGAGCATACTTATTCGAAAATAAAAATACAAAACCAAACAAAAGCATGGTTTTATTCTGACATTCTATCTTACCCTATTCTACTTGGAAATATAAAAAATGTTTAAGTGTATGCATATTTCCAATGGAGCCATTTTCGAAAAAGTGACTCAAGCATGCTCATACTCCCAATAGAAAAATATAACTTTATGAATTCTAGGATATGAGAGATCAACTTCCCTTCAAATGATGGTGCCAAGAATTGTTGAAGTATGAAATGATGCTGCAGACTGATGACAGATTGAAACCAAGCTTCAATATAGTCTTTGTTCCCTTGATTGCTCATGGATGTTACACCATGAAGATCCTTATTAAATTGATCTTCCTCAATGCATAAGAGTTCTGGATCTACTGATGTGAATGATGCTTTTGGTTCCAATGGTTGTCCTTCATCAAATATCACGTGTGTCTTGTTGATCTTGTCTGCTTGCTTGTGAGGATTAGAAGAAACTCCATCTGCAAAACTTGGATTTAAAACATGTTCAGGCCTCGTATGGATTTGTTGCAACAATGCACAACCTTTTTGCAATGGTGTAGATGAGGTAGAACAAGAGGGAAATGTAGAAACATTTTGTAGTTCAGCACTGTAAGCAAACTGTACTGCTTTATTATGGTTAGGGTGGAGGGTGGATTGGACAGGAAATTGTGTTGGATACCAAGGAGTTTGATGAGAAGATAGATGTGGCTGATGTAGATGATTGATTTGTGAGGTTGATATTGAAGGACCAACTTGTATTGCAGCATGAGGGAGAGTGGCCATATGATCATAAGATGGACCATTCCAACCTTGTGGGTAAGGTAGGTAAAAGTTAAATTGAGGCTGCAACAGCTGCCATGGTGGAAGAGTATTCAATGGCTGAGTATGAGAGTAAGGAAATAGAGGGATAGAATTTCGAACCATAGATGTAGGCCATGGTTGACATGACTGTTGCAATGAGTTGGCTGCAACTCCCAGATCTCTATGATATGTTTCTTTCATCTTTGGTAAGGAGGGACAATGATCTGTGGAATGATTCAAGTCACATATACCACAGCTTTCAATACTATCCAAAGGGAAATCCCTTGCTTCTCTTATTTCCTCCTGCTTTTCCTTATCCTGCAAAACAACCGATTGTGAATCAACTTTAGAAATTTTAAATAAATTGTTGATTTCAGCTTGTAAAACTCTTGTTTTTGCAGCAGATTTCAAAAATGGAGATAAAAGTTCCTTAGAATTCTTACCAGTCTTGAAGTTTCCTCTTGAATACCTTTTACATAACTCACAAATATCATCATATGCTAACTGAAATACATTACCTGTTCCGATCAGATTCAATATTTCTAAACATTCATCTTGGATTCCTTTGAGTAGAAGTGTTTTTAAGATTTCCTTCCCCAGATTCCTCTGTTTGGATCTTTGGAGGTTATATTGAAATCGTTCTATGTATTCCTCCACACTCTCTTCTTCTCCTTGTGTCATTTCGAAGATGTCTTCATTGACCCTGCAATAATCTTGGTACCTTTTCAAGAACACATGTTTCATGTCTTCCCAAGTTTGTATACAATTCCCACCGAGGCTCATGAACCATCGGAGGGCTGTTCCTTTTAGAGTAAGGGGAAATACATTCAACTTTTGATCATTAGCACAATAACCATATCCTCTACAAAGTACTTCAAATTGAAATAAAAATACATCAGGGTCTTCGTTTTCCAAACCGTGAAAATTTGGTAGAACATGTGGGGGAATTGTTTTCGTTGGTGCCACTCCTCTCGAATCTTTGATGGGAAATTCGAAGGTAACAACTTCTGCATCTTTATCACCTGCCATCTCTTCATTAGATTCTTTGTGCGCTATCTTGAGGCTCCTCCTTCGAATTTTCCTGTCAACTTGTTAGTAGAATGGGTGGTGCTTACAACACCACTAAGGGGAATGATAAGATTTATGCTGCAAAGATTGAAAATGAAATAAAACTGAATGTAAAGATGGAAAATTAACACTCAAAATAAATTCAATAAACTGAAATGTAATCATGCAGCCTACATGCCCTATTTTAACAATGCATCTGCAAAACAATGTGAGATTTACTATTGCACAATTGATAACTTCCCCGGAAACGACGCCAAATTGTTGGGCACCCAATATGCAAGTAGATTATTACCAACATACAGAGTGTACAAAATTTATTGTCAACCCGAGAAAGTCTTTTATTTCAAAGCTATCGTGCAAAATATATGCGAGTACAATTTCTACCTGACATTGTTACCTATTGGTATGCAATCGAAACTCTTTGTAAACTAGATCACATCTACTTGAAAAGAAATCAATGCTCAAACCTATTCATAAATCAAACTGTAAATCGAATACACTTCAACAAGATCTATTCCTATGAAACAAGATCTGATTACGTACATCTAAAGAATTGTTATGTTGGCCAACGATCTAACAAATGAATTATCAACACAACGATTATGACAGATCTGATGAATGAAAGCATACAACTATGATAAACTTAATGAATGAAAGCATGAACAAAATAATAAGCAGATCTAAATAATAACACACTTACAATTAACACTACCAGCATCTGCTCAGGGAAGAGGGCCCTTCCTCCACTGAGCAGAGCTGGATCTCCACAATAGAAGTCTACAACTCAAGAATTAAGAAACAGCCCGCATGTATTATCATAATGGAAGAATTACAACAGATCTGGATCAAATCCTACATCACAACATTGTGTTATCTCCTATCATCCATTTCCTATCCTGCCTAATCTATCATGCTTAATCAATCAATCTATCATCCATCAATCATCAATAATAATCCCTTCTTAATGAGATTGATTACATATTTATACATAAAATTATCTCCTGGAAATGAATAACTGAACCCCGAGCTTGTGATCTGTAACAGCTGAAACATGGCCGTAACTACTGGCAACTTTGGAACCGGCCGCAACACCAAATCTGGAAAATACCCTTTCGAAGAACCACCTGCATATCGCAAACCGTAGCTTTGTTTGGATATTTCCTCAAGATTCAGGTAAATGAAGATGTTACGCACAAAACCCATGTCTCGGAGTTTTGAGATTCATTTCCATATGCCCGAAAATCAAGACGCGAATCAAGGTGTTCTTATGTGGCATGCGTTTTTGGTTAAGGCTGTAACAGCTGGCTGTGAGCATCCTGTACGTGGAAAATCACTCCATAAACCATCATTAGTAAAATTATGCATAATAGTCTTTTAATTCATCAAAGATAAAGGAAAATAGTCACTATTAACCACTTAAAACATCAAATGGAAGTAGCGGCTGTACAATGCGCAGCTGCAACAAATGAATGAAAAATGGAATGATAAATGAGAAATAATGGTAAGAAATGGATGAAAAATGGATGAAAAGTATGTCAATAAGTGGTGGAAAAATGGACAATTCCAGGTCCTGACAGCTACTTGCAGCTGGTGCATCTTGCTCCTTTGTGCTATAACATGCTCCTTGAAAGGCTGAAGAATGACCTGCTGTTCCTTGGCCTCTTCTAGAGCTGCTATTAATGAGGTAATCTATTCTTTGTGTTAGAATAATCAACCCATAGTTAGCTACCTTAGACATTAATTAATCCATTTTTGTCTTATTTTCCTAGTTTCCATGTTCCACCTTATGCAAGTTGTTATCTACACATCCATAGTGGTCAAACTTGCTAATTTTGACTCATGGAGAACTTGGGAAAGCGCATGGAATCAAATATACTTTATTCTTGGCCTCCTAAGTGCCCTTCTACTTTTTTTTCTTTATTGCTTGCTTTTTCAGTGCTTTAAGGCAATTGGGAAAGTTTGACTAGGTGAGGTTAACTAGTTTTTTGTCCTCCACATCCTCCACTCTTTTCTCCTATGAAAAGAATGTATGAGTTGTGATTCCATTACCTTTTATCTAGCCTAATTGATTTTTCCAATTCGTGAGCTCCTTGACAGTTTTGGAAACTGCTTTATGCACCTATGGGGGATTTGCTTAGATTTAGTAAGCCTACTTTTGACTAGATTCGAATTTCCTCCTGATGCATTCAAATCCTTCATGTAACTATTTATTGTGGCAGCCTATGACTTTGCAGGTTTGGCTATTGTACACTTATTCAATACAGTTTATTGTTCAGCTCCATATTCAGTCTCTTTTGTGAGTGATTTTGCATGTACAATTGATAATTGTTGTGAGTGTAATTGTTCTATCACTGGGTTCAATTTCCACATGGTATCAGAGACTTTGTAGATCGATTTCTCTCCTTTCAATTTTTTTTGCAGGTTCAACATCATTGACTGGGAGCATTCTACAGACTGCCGGGACAATTTCTGAGCTATGGATCAATCTCAGAAGATCATTTTGACTCCATTTAACTTCTTTGAATGGAAAGCAGAGATGGAGATACTGTTGAGAGTGAAAGGCCTCTATAGAGTGACTATGGAAATAGAAGCAGAGCCCAATGCAGCTACAGAGAAGATAAAATGGCACAACAGGAGGGATGAGGCCTATGGTCTCCTGTGTCTGAGCATATCCAGAGACCTCCTTTTCCATCTTGATGGATTGACATCACTGAATGAAGTATGGGAGAATCTTGTTGATCTTTTTGGAAATACATATGAGATGAGGGGACATCAAATCGAAAATGAACTAATCTCCCCGAGTCCAAATAGCTTTGAATCCCTGCAACTCTATTTCTCCAAGTTCAAAGCACTTGTTTTGCAGCTAAAACAATGTGGGATCAAAAAGGAGGATGATCAGCTAGTCTTGGCTATACTCTTGAAGCTTGGCCCTAACTATTCAGTGTTTTTTTCGACCTTCTATGCCACAAAATTGACAGCTCGAACCTGGAAGATGCCTACCCTGGCATATTTCATGGAATCTCTCACATAAGAACAAGACAAACTGGTGATGATGGGCACCATCAAACCATCCAAATACCAAGCTCTGGTTGCTGGAGATTCAAGGGTGGATTCAAAAAGAAAAAAGAAAGCTAAAAATCCACCTGAACAAAAGAGAGACAAGAACAAGTCTCTGGAGGAGCCTCAAGGTTCCAAGAAGAACTACGAGAAGAAGAAAAACGAACGAGAAATGAGCAAGTGCACATACTATAGTAAGGGAAATCATACTGAGAGCTCCTGCATGAAGAAGCAAATAGACATGCTGACCCAACTTCTAGAGAAGAATGGCATCTCCCTTCCAGACAGCTCAAAGAAGAGGGAAGGAGGATCAAATTCAGAAGACAGAGAGAGAGTTCATGCATTGGTTGCTGGCACATCAAGCTCACCTAGTTTCATCATTGATTCTAGAGCTTCAAGAAATATGGTTTCAACCAAGGAGGCATTCACCTCACTTGACATGTTGAAAGGTCCACCAATAGTACTGGGATATGACTCTCTCACTGAAAGTTTGGGCAAAGGGAGGATTGATCTTGATCATGGTAAGTTTAGCAATGTGTTGTATGTTCCAGGTCTTTCCTCTAACCTCTTATCAATGTATCAGATGACCCACACAGGGTCTTCAAAGAAGGTCATATTCTCCCTTGATGAAGTTGAGATCACATAGATCTCAAGTGATAAAGTCATTGCAAAAGGATTTGCAAATCATACTTCAAAGGTATACATGTTCTCACACTTCTTACCCTACTCAAACCCCTCTGCTCTTCTGATTCATGCTAATGAGGAAAGAAATATTTGGCCACCTAAATTACAAGTATCTTTCTGATCTTAGTGAAAAAGAGATGGTCATAGGGTTACCCAAGATAAAATTTTCCAAAGGAGTCTATCAAGGTTGCATCCTAGGAAAACACCCAGAGCATAAATTTGAGAGAGCTAGTCATGAGAGAACCTCTGCACCCCTCAAGTTGATCCACAGTGATGTTGTTGGCCCATTCCCTCATATGTCCATGAGTCAGGCCAAATATGCATTGACTTTCATAGATGAATTTTCTAGGTATTGCTAGGTTTACTTCCTGAAACACAAGTCTGAAGTTTTTGGCCTCTTCAAAGTCTTTAAGGCTTTGGTTGAAAACTAGTCTGGGAGGAAACTCAAGGTCCTCAGATCTGACAATGGTGGTGAGTATGACAAGTCTGAGTTTATTCAATATTGTGTAGATGTAGGTATTCAGATGCAGCATTCTATCCCTTACACACCGGAGCAGAATGGTGTTGTTGAGAGGAAGAACAGATCACTGAAGGAGATGGCAACATGCATGATGGAGGATAAGACTTTGCCACCAAAGTACTGGGCCGAAGCTATAAACTGTGCAGCCTATATCTAGAATAGGGTGCCTCATGAACAACTTGATGGTATGACTCCTTTCGAAGCATGGAGTGGGCACAAGCTAGATGTGACCCATTTTAGGATTTTTGGTTCAAGGGCTTGGGCTAGAATTCCAACAGAAAAGAGAAAGGATTTGCAGCCCCAAAGCCAAGAGTGTCTATTTGTTGGGTACTCTAAAGATTCAAAAGGGTACAAGCTTATAAATTTGAGCACAAACAAATCCTTCATCGAAAGGTGTGTTCAGTTTCAAGAAGAACCCCTAGCAGTAGTGGAAGTTGGAGAAGCCTCTTCACCACCAGAACCTTTGAATGTAAGTGAAGAGATAGTTGAACATGCTGATTCTGATATGTCTGATAGTGATGAATTTATTGCAGATACTAACATCCCTACAAGGCCAAAATGGGCATCCAAGACCATTCATGCAGCATGAGAGCTAGCTGGAAATCCTAATGACCCTAGGAGGACTAGATCTCAATTTGAGAGTGCTCTGTGCATGAAGGATCCTATGTTTGCTGAGAAATGATATCTGATGGTGGAATCAGATCCTCATACATATGAAGATGCAGCAAGAGATCCAATATGGAAAGCAACCATGAAGGAAGAGTTCAGCTCACTCTAGAAGAGCAACACTTGGGAGCTGGTTGATCTTCCCCTAGGGAGGAAGCTAGTTCAGTGTAAGTGGGTGTACAAGACGAAATTTTCTACTGATGGTTCACATCTAAAGTACAAGGCTATACTGGTAGCCAAGGGCTACTCACAGGTTCATGGCATAGATTACAATGAGACCTTTGATCCAGTGGCAAATATGGACTCCATCAGGCTAGCCTTAGCCATTGCAGTTTCAAAGCAATGGGAGGTACATCACATGGATGTAAAGTGTGCCTTCCTAAATGGAGATCTCACTGAATAGATATACATGCAGCAGCCTCAAGGATTTTCTACTAACCCATTTCTTGTGTGCAGGCTAAGGAAGTCATTGTATGGGCTAAAGCAAACCCCCATGGCTTGGTATGCCAAGATTGATAGCTTTCTGCTATCACTGAATTTTGTTCGATGCAAATCAGATCCAAATGTATATTTGAAATTGATTAATGGTTCATTAATGATCATTGTATTATATGTTGATGACCTCCTCATTACAGGAAGCTCAAAGGATGAGATTGCTTCCTTGAAGGGTGCAATGAACCAAGCCTTCTCCATGACAGATTTGGGGCTCTTAAGCCAATTCTTGGGGCCTGAGATTGCTCAAACCAAAGCTGGAATCAAGGTGCACCAGTCCAAGTATGCCTTGGATTTTCTGAACAAATTCAGAATGAAGGATTGCAAGCCAAGCAAGACTCCTTTCCTTGCAGGAGTGAAGCTTGAAGAAGCTGATTCTTCACCTATGGTAAACAATACACTGTATATGCAATTGATTGGATGTTTGTTGTATCTTACACATAATAGACCTAATATTTATTATGCAATAAGTGTGGCTTCTAGATACATGGATCAGCCTCATGAGATCCATTGGAAAGCAGCCAAAAGGATCCTTAACTTTGTTCAGGGAACAAGGACAGATGGGATCCTCTATAAAGCAAAATCTGATCTTGATTTGACTGGATTTACTGACAGTGATTGGGCAGGTGATAGCATAGATAGAAAGTCCAAATCAGGATATGTGTTCATGCTTATAGAAGGGCTAATCATCTGGTCAAGCAAGAAACAGAGTGCCATTGCACTCTCATCTACAGAAGCAGAGTACAAAGGAGTTGTAAATGCAGCAACTCAATGTTTATGGTTGCAGGGGTTACTTGGAGAGTGTGTCTTCGAATCAGAATACTCAACTATTATCTACTGTGATAATCAGAGTACCATTCGAATCTGCAATGATCCAGTTCATAAGCAGAGAACCAAACACATTGAGATCCATATGCACTACATCAGAGAGCTTGTGCATGATGGCACTATTCACCTACTCTTCTGTTCATCTTCAAAACAAGTAGCTGATATCTTCACCAAATCATTTTATGAGAATACCTTCAGCAATCTCAAATCACTGTTGGGGATTGCTGATCATGTTGTGAAGCATGAGTGATGACAAGATTTCCAAATTTTGTTTTATAGTCCATGTTTAAGGGATGATTTTTCCACTGGGTTTTTGCCTCTTTCCTTCGTTAAATGGACATGCAGTATGTAAAGGGTGACTAAGCCTTGTTGCTAGACCCTATAATTTTCTGATATATTACTCATAAGTCAGGATTAAGGGGGGGTGTTAGAATAATCAACCCATAGTTAGCTACCTTAGACATTAATTAATCCATTTTTGTCTTATTTGCCTAGTTTCCATGTTCCACCTTATGCAAGTTGTCATCTACACATCCATAGTGGTCAAACTTGCTAATTTTGACTCATGGAGTGCTTAGGAAAGCTCATGGAATCAAATCTACTTTATTCCTGGCCTCCTAAGTGCCCTTCTTCTTTTTCTGCTTTATTGCCTACTTTTTCAGTGCTTTAAGGCAATTGGGAAAGTTTGACTAGGTGAGGTTAACTAGTTTTTTGTCCTCCACATCCTCCACTCTTTTCTCCTATGAAAATCACGTATGAGTTGCCATTCCATTACCTTTTAGCTTTCCTAATTTATTTTTCCAATTCCTGAGATCCTTGGCAGTTTTGGAAATTGCTTTATGCACCTATGGGGGATTTGCTTAGATTTAGTAAGCCTGCTTTTGACGAGATTCAAATTTCCTCCTCATGCATTCGAATCCTTCATGTAACTATTTATTGTGGCAGCCTATGACTTCACAGGGTTGGCTATTGTACACTTATTCAATACAGTTTAGTGTTCAGCTCCATATTCAGTCTCTTTTGTGAGTGATTTTGCATGTACAATTGATAATTGTTGTGAGTGTAATTGTTCTATCACTGGGTTCAATTTACACACTTTAAGCTCTGTAGTCTTCCCCTGAGATTTCCTTTCATATTCCTCTAAGGTATCTTTCTGTAGCTCTAACTCCCCTATCTTGCCTAGCAATTGCTCCTTTTCTATCCTCAACCCTTGACATTCCTGTTGCATTTTCTCCAGATTTCCTTGGGCAGCCTCCAGAGATCTCTTCTCTACTTGGAGGAACTAGAGCTCATCTTTTGAAGACTTTATTTCATGTTGTATGTCTTCAAACTTTCTTTTCAATCTATTATTTTCCTCTCTTTCTCTTCTCAGGGTATCTTTTAGCTAGTCAGTAGACTTCTTTGACTGTTGAAGATCAATCATTATTCGATCTACATTGTCCTTAGAAGCATGGATCAATGCAGCCCAAAATCTGATGGTGAATCTGGGGTCCTTGTCTGTCCCATATACTATGGTTGTATCATTTATCATTTTACCCGACTGCCCCCCAGTCTCGACCTTTCTCTCGGTCCTTTTCACTATTCTTTTCCTTTCTCTATCATAAAAAATAGTGTTGAAATCTTGTACCTCCTCCCCTTTCTTCTACTCAAAAGGGATTAGCCTAAGGGTAGGGACCATAGTCTATCCTGTTGTGCCACTAGCAACTACCTCAGGATCTTGAATATCAGGATTACCCAAGTCCTGAGCCTAACTGTCTATAGGATCGAAAACTGATTGCTCTGTCACTGCCCCTGTCAGTTTTAGTCTTTTCGCTTCCTGTTTCCTCATTTCCTCATTCAACTTTCTTTTCTTTTCCTCCTCTTCATTCTGGGTAGCTTCTTCTACCTTTCTAGTTGCTCCTTGTTCAGCTCTTCTCTTTTCTTCCTCCTCACGTTTGAGCCAGCTTTCAGCTTCCTGTGCTAGTCTCGTAGCATCTTCATTTCTTTTCCTAGCCTCTTCCTCCTCTACCTTTTCCTGCTCATCCTGTCCTTTCCCACCTTTGGTGGTGATTTTCTTTTTAAATCTTCTTCTTAAAGCCGTTGTATCTTCTGCACTGTGAAAAATGGATTCCTCTTAATTCCAGTGGCTTGTGTATTCAAAATGTACATTTGCCTCCTTCTAGTGCTCTGCCACTTTATTCCGGGAATCGTTCGTGTGGAAATTTATTCCTCCAAAATGGAATTTCCCCAATTCCTCCACAAATTCATTAGATTTCTTCACCCTTGTGAACTTATAACTTCCCAACCTGAAAGGTAAGGGAGGATAAGCTGCTTTCTTATGTTCAAACAAAAAGCTCCCTATGCCATCTAAAAAGACTTGCTTAACTACCTCTTTGTGGACTACATAGTCAGTGGCATATTTTGGCAGTAGTGAGGGTGCTCTGGAGCATCCATACATTCTGAAGTATAATCCATCCTCTGTTAAGTAGTAGTCTGCATATTCTTCAATCACCTGCAATGCTTTCTCTGACATGCAATTGCACTTCTTTAAGAATATAAAAGTATATAATGGCATGATGAAGTGTTCACACACTTCTCTATAGTGACTCTGGTACTTGTGTGCCCACAGTGGCTTGTAAGCTGAGCAGACTGGTGTTCTCTCTCGGTCCCAGATACACCTTAGGTTTGGGAAGGGTTGATTACATAGTATGCAATAATCAGTATAGAGCTCATATAGAACTCTAATCTCTTATGGGACACCCATCCTAGTGCTGAAGCAATGTAGGCTGAGAGGCTGTTGGACACAATGTTTTCCCAGTTGAACACTGTCCCCTATGTTGCAACATAGAAAATGATAGGCACCCACTCCAACTTGAATATTTTACCATGGGCCCTTCTGAAAATCTTGTTCAACATCAGGGAAATGAACCTGTAAGGGGTTCTTAGAGTGGCAGTATCATATTCCCCAGATGGTCTAGTCTTAGAGCTCTTACCGGGCACCAACATTCTCTTTAGTGTCTTGACTAGGTCCATCTTAATTTCCTTTAGACAGTCTTTAGTCAAGTATACTTGTGCTTCTGGTAAGTGGTAGGCTATTGATACATACCCAGGGCTATAGGTAGCATAACCCTGTTTATCAACATTTGCCAAAATCATATTCGTTACATCTGTCCTGGGAAGAATCCACCCAATCACCTCTGAGCATGGAAAAAGCTCAAGTCTAGTAGCCACCCTCATCAATGTAGATCTCTCTATGTTTGAATATATGGTTTCCTCCTCAAAACCGATGTCAGGTACCTCCCGGTGTGTTATTAGTCTGTAAACTCCCCCCCATTTATATTCGGGTTCCACACCCACTATGCATTTGGTATCTTCATAAGTATATTCAACTTTGGTGACGATTTCAACCTCGGGTTCCTCCTCTACTATGGGAGCCTTCTTCTTTTTCCATTTAGACATCTCGAATTTTGCAGAATTTCCCTGTCATACACAAAAATTGTTTTTAGGTTCCGTTGGGCCATTCCTCGATGACATTAAAAAATGGAGACAAAATGTATGAGCATTTTACCTCGTCTATGCTAAAAATTATTTCTGCTATGAAAATAAAACAAACACTACTCGAAAACCAAATGTTCCCACATAAAAACAATCTACCCAAAAGACTAAAACTAGCTCATGACCATTATTTGCAGAATCAACTTAAAATATTATGGCCTTTTCTAAAACGAAGAATATCCCCCTCCTCTTGTCAAGGAGAAAATAGTCTCAAACCCCCTCTTGGTGCTATGAACTAAATCCTTTCATGGAAAAATTATGATGCCTAATCCTAGATGAAGGATACTGCGTTGTGATAGTGCACTTGACTCATTATAAGCTCAAAGAACATAAGAGGAAACTGCTACTCGCATCAAGATCCACATAGACAATGCATTCTGACCCTAAAAATGGTCTGGGTTCATATTTCAACTTAAAAATCTCAACGTTGCGACCCTGGTTCACAAAAACGAGGGTGACGATACAGCAGAACCAAAACCTTGGAATCTCAAAATAAAAACATGAAATGCTCCCCCCGGACAGCCACACACAGAGTGGAGGATACTGGTGCGGATAGTGTAACAGCTATCTGCACCGGTTTCCCTAGCAGTCGAGTGCGGGCTTCAAACCCATAACAGCCATGAAATTTATCATGAGGGAAAACCACAAACACCCCCCACTGGGCTGACAGACCATTTACCTAAATTATATATACACATTGAAAATAAAACCTAGGTAATCACTAACCGCCGAGACAAGATCCAACTGAGGGTGACAAAATTAGTTTGACCATTTGAACGGAAAGGTAAAACGGGCATAAGGGCCTACCTGGAAATGTGCTGCGTGACTGGTGGAGAAGAAACCGTAAACCCTCCATGATGGAGCCACCTAGGAATGAGGTACCAATAGCAAGTGCATTGGTCTGCTCTAGCGATAACGACAGCACGGGGAAAATGCAAAATAACAATAAAAAAAAACCCCAACCCCACTATATATGCCACGGTCAACCATAATCGGTGGGAAAAGTAAACAATTGGGAGTGGAACGGTTACAGGATTGGCGATATTGTCAGTATCTCCTTTGCAATGGAGGATGATGAAATGGCTAGGAGAACTGCAATGGCATTGGCAGAGAAACAAATCAAAACTCACATTGGAGCTCGTGAGACTAAGGCTGTGGATCAATAGATAGTTGGAGAACCGCAATGGTGGAAACCAAAAAGGAACCGAGTTCCATAGACTAATCACAATTAGAGGTGAAATAAAAATGACTCTAGTGAAAAAATATCAACCAAGCAGACAACATAAATCAAACTATCAGAAGCCTAGTGCTTTCTAGAGCCGCAACGGTGAAAGTTGAAAAACTAAGGACTTGCGAAAAAAAAACTGCGGGAATCGGAAAAGTTTAATAATATTGTCCGGGAACTTCACAATACATCATCTGCAACGACGGAAACCATCAAGACAACATGTTCTGGCGATATTATTAAAAAGCTGTCGATTTATGAAAACACGTCGAAAACCAAAAACCTTTGGATTGGTCTTGGTGTCCGGTTCTTTTTGACAATGGCGGGCACATAGATAACTAGACTCCTGACTCAATAGTCAAAAATACTTCCGTTGGGAAGGAAAAATCACTTCAAACCTTAAAACATTGCTGGCATCAAAGTAATCTTTGCACAAACATCAAGCAAAACCAAAAAGCTGAGCAAAATGAATTAAAGGAGGGTCCCAAAATTTTTTGAATTTTGGGAAAATGTTGCAGCTGCAACAGGTAGTGAATTCAATTTGTTCGTAATATGAACTTGTTGGACTATGTACTAAGATAATGGAAATGGTCCATACATAAAATATAGACATCCTTGATTTCAGTATGAGGGCCCTTGTATCAATGGAATTTTATAGATTAGATATATATCCAAAATAATTTGTTTCAAGCTCAGAGTTGAGGTGTTTAGGTATTTAGCCAACGAATAAGATCATGGAACCATGTACAAAGTTTCTAGGGATTTCCCATGTAGCGATATTGGTTGTTTATGATTCCTCCTCTAATGTTATAGCACTAATTCAGTTGGAGATCAGATCAATTATGAATTTAGAAGTTTATTATTAAGAACTTGTTGTGGGCAGTAAGATGATCCATTGGTCATTTATGATGCATCCTCTAATGTTATAGCACTGATTCAGTTGGAGATCAGATTAGTTATGAATTTAGAAGTTTATTTAAGAACTTGTTGTGGGAAGTGAGATGATATATTATCATTTTCTGACCATTAGATACTCAAAGTTGTGTATTGTTCATTTTTACAATTATATAAGACTCTGTAAGTTAGGTTCCCAAATTCTTAAAGGGTGCTAGCTCAATGGAAGAGCGCTTGCCTTACAAGTAGAAGGTTGGTGGTTTGATTCCTCCATGCCCTATTGATCTTATAATATCGGTTACAAACAACTAAATTAGTAAGCAAAAAATAAGAGCTAAGTGACTAAACAATGGGAGATAAGTGACTAAACAAAATGACCAAAATTCGTATATAAAACTACTAAAAATAACTAAATTATTGACTAAAAAAGAGAGATGTGAAACTAGACATTAAAAATGATGCAACATGTAGTGCTAATGATGAAGAGAAACATGGCGTTGACATGGTACATAAATAAGGCGCAAAACTAGGCATTAAAAAGGATGCAACACATGGCGCTAATGACGAAGCCAAACATGGTGTTGATATGGTAGGAAAATAAGACGTTACTTCAAATGCAAAACATGGTGCTACATATGAATATGGTGCAACAATAGAAGAAATATTTGGCATCATTTTGGTAGCAAAACACGATGCCAAAGAGGATGCAAAAATTGGTGCAAATTTGGAAGCGAAAATTGGCACATATTTGGAAGTAAAACATGGTGAAAAATGGGATGCTAAAGTGGTAGCAAAAATGGATGCAATATTGGATGCTAATTTGGATGCTAACATGGTGCTATTAAGGATGCAAATATGGTGCTAGCAGGGATTTCATTTAAGAAGCAAAAGAGGACACTCACTCGGAAGCAAAATATGATGTTATTTAGGAAGAAAACCTCGACTTTTTTTAGGAAGGAAAGTTGGACGCTATTCTGGAAGTAAAAAAATAGATGTTATTTTGGATGTCATAAAGGATGCTATCTAGGAAGTAGAACAAGACATTTTTTGAGACGCTTTAAGTTTTTTCCATGACAAGTCCCATTTAGCGTCTAGTTTGACCACTCAATGTAAAAAAAAATTACACTAAAAAGGGACGCCAAATGGGATGCTAATTCCAGGATTTGTTGTAGTGAAGGAAAGGAAAATATGGTTTGGGTTTTCTTCTCCATCCTTGCAAAGAGGGAACTACCCTGGCCCTACAAAATATCTCTTTTGGATCCTATCCTTGTTTCAGATCCTTTCTTCCAGTGTACACCACATGGAAAATTTATCCTTCAAGGGACATTTTAGTTTCCATATTCCTGGTTGCCACCAGTTTGGATCCTCTAGAAATTGATTTGAGGATATCTGTTGGTACCCTATTTTTGGAGTGTACTGGACATGTTTCACATGCTCCCAAATCAATTCCTATGATTTATTTGTGAGCCGAATATGTGATGATTGGAGAGTTGAGATGAATCTGTTCCAATACTCGACCCAACACTCTGGAATTTCAAGATCCTGATTCCCCAACTAGCCTTGATGCCAGATGTTTGTTGTGGCTGTATCTACCACTTGGTTGAGGTTGAAGAGGCCCTTTTGCTGAAAAAATAGAACCATTTTTTATGGAAGGAGATGGATTTATTGGCTCCTTGGCCAAGGGTCTACCCCAATTCATAATTTTGTTCCATTTCCAATTTTCCATGCCAACCCACTATGAATGATAGGAAAGGAATTGTAGATGGCCTTCCAAATAATTGAAACATTTAGGGGATTTGATAAAACTGAGTCTCTGATCCAGTCTATCAGCAGGAGAGGTTGAATATATTTATGGGTAATAACTTCAGTCCAGAGGCTTTGAGTTGATATGAGTCTCTACCCTCCCTTTTCTGCTAGTGCTTTTGCAAACATTAAGGGGTTTTTAATCTCCCAACACCCTAACTCTTCTGGCATGGCAATCTGATTCCATTTTACCCATGGAAGGACTCTATGCTCCTTTTTCCCAGTCTAGAGAAAATTTGAGCAAATTTTCCTGGATTTTTCCAGTATAGATTTTGGGATCCAGGATAGTGACATCCAATAGACTAGGATGGATTCAAGTACCAATTTTACCAATATCATCCTTCCTTCTCTTGATAGCCACCTATTGCACCAAATATTAACTCTATGTTCAAGCTTTGCTAATAGCCAATTCTAGTCCTCCTTTCTATAGCAATTTGGTTTAAGTATGAACCCTAGGTATTTTAGCCCTTCAACCAAAGTGTAGTGCAGAAATGGAAATATTTCCAACAACACTCTCGTGACATTATCTTCAAGGTTGAAAGTAGTGAGAGTGGACTTTCTGGAGTTTATCTGCATTCCGGTTTCCTTACAGAAGAGAAGAATGATTTTCGAGAGCTTTTCTACCTCCCTGAGAGATCCATTACAGAAAATGAGAATGTCATCTACAAAGAGGAGATGTGTCATATTTAGGTTTAGGGCCACCCTTGGTCCCTCAAGCTGACCTCTTCTTTTTGTATCCAACAAATATCTACTTAAACCTTCTACGACCAACAAAAAGAGAATAGGGGAGAGTGAACAACCTTGATGAAGTCCTCTTTCAGAGTGAAAGAAAGGTGAAGCTGCACCATTTACAAGGACAACAAAAGACATTGTAGTAATACAAGCAAAAACCCATTTTATGAAAGCATAATTGAACCCTAGATGAGTTAGCAAAAGTCTGAGATAGATCCAGCTAAATTTATCGAAGGACTTTGACAGATCAATTTTTAATATTGCTCCCTTAGCCTTTTTGGTTTTTGCACTGGGGAGTCCTTCCTATACTACCCTATAGCCTCATGAATTTACTTGTCCTCCAGAAATACAAATTGCTCCTTTGAGATAATATTTGAAAGGAACTTTTTGAGTCTCTGAGCAATTTTTTTTGTTACTACTTTGTAAGTAATGTTGCAGAGCGAAATGGGCTTGTAGTCCTCCTAGGCTTTCCGGTTGATCCTTTGGGCCACGAAGGTTGAGTTTAGGGGGGGGGGTTAAGGAGTCCATTTATCCTTGATTCCTCCACCAATTTGAGGAGGTCAGGTCCAATGATATTAGAAGAAGCCAAGAATAATTCCACCATCCATCCATCTGGTCCTAGGATTTTGTCCTTTTGAAAAAAGTGCAAGGTTTCTTTGAGTTCTTCTTCCGTCACTTCCTCCATCAAGTATGAGTTGTCTTCCTCTATGATGCTTTCCAGAAAGAACTATGAAACTTGAATTATCTCTACTATAGTTGCTTGCTGATCTTCTTTGAACAGATTCTCAAAGTGAGACTTCCCTAATTGGGCTAGGTCATCAAAAGAGGAGGCCATTTCATTGTTTTCTTTCCTTAGTTCCCATATGGTATTTTATTATTTTCTTCCTTTTGAAAAATCTTGGAAGAATTTGGTGTTATTGTCTCCACATTCCATCCATATAGCTCTACTTTTTATCCTCAACACCTCCTCTCTCTCCTTGAGAATCTTGTTTCTATTTGCTTCCAGAGTATGTAGTCTCATATTTTCTACCTTGGTGTGGAAACCTCCCCCCTCAGAATTTTGGAGCACTTTGAGGTCTTTGTCAATCTGGGAGATTTCCTGATCATCCATATCCTTTTTGTTCCTGGACCATTATTTTAGCAAATTTTTTATGAGAAGTAGATTTTGATCAAAATGTACAGTATCACGCTCTCCTTCAACTTCTTGAAAGGGTTTCCAATTACTTCGAATGATCTGGAGCACTTCTTCATTTTGTAGCAAGGATGAGCAGAGTTTGAAGGGGCTGGATGGTTTCCTTGGGTTTTTTGGATTTCCAGAAAGATGGGTAAATGATGTGAGTCTGCTCTAGAATCCACCCATTATTTGAACATCAAATATTTCTCTAGGAGGTTTTCTGCCATCAAAAATATATCGAGCCATTTTGCAATCCATTCCTCTCTTGTTCTTCTGTTTGTCCAAGTGGGTTTTAGCTTCTGGGGGTCTAAATGCACCAGTTTCAGGTTATGAAGGAGATTTCTGAAAACAAGGGCTAGTGTGTCTAGTATTTCTCTTGAGCCCCAAATTTCTTGTGCTCCCAAAGTAAAATTCAGATCCCCTCGGATAATCATATTTTCCTTCCGAATGAGACTGGTATTTTCCAATGTTTCCCAGAATTCCACTCTATTGTTATATGGTCGATATATATTTAGGAAATTTAGTGTTATGTCATCCTCTTCCCAATTTAACTGAAATCCTAGGCCTTTAAGGGTTCCCCAAGATTTTATGAAATGTAAATTTGATTGTTTCCATCCTATCGCTAGTCCCCCTGAGTGTCCCCTAACACTCTAGGCTAAAAAGGTGTAAAAAGGAGAAATTATGGTGAGTAGTCTAGACACTTCCAGTTCTGATCCTAAAGTTTCTTGTAGTAGGATTACATCTAGTTTATGGACCGAAAGCATCCTTTTAAGGGAAATTTTTTTCCAGGTACTTTCCATATCCCTGCAGTTTAGGGAGAGGATCTTCATTTTGTAACCCCTTCTGGGGCTTGCACTGCTCTAAGTTCCCCAAAGAGGGTTTTTTGTCTTCCATTCACCTGATCTCTGAGATCTTTTTGCTAGGCAGCTGAGAGATTTGTTGGCCTTCCTCAACCTCTTCCTTTTGAAGGAAAAGAGGGATTTGTTCCCAACCCAAGGAGGGGAGTAGAAGAACCCAAAAAAGTAGGGATATTCCTTGAGAAAAGATGAAAACATATTGAGGAGGTGAAGGGATATTTTGGATGGGAAGGAAGTGGGAGGGAGATGGTTTGCACATACGAAGGTAAAGGAGAGGATATTGTGTGGGGGAGGCGGAAATAGGGGGGTTATGGGGGAGGGAAAACATGGTCATAGGGAGGGGGGGATGATTCTTCCAATAAATGTAAATCATCAAATTGTTCTTTCAAACAGGAAAGAGGGACCATACCAGTTGGGTGCCATCGAGCCTTCGGTGTTGCGGAGGTGTTCCCTTGTGATTCCGTCATTGAGGCTTGTTCCTCAAAAGGTCCCGTGAGCTATCCTGGAGGAGTTGCTACTGGTTTCCAGCCTGTGCCTTTCAAAACTACATCTTCCTCTTCTTCTCTCAGAACCCTTCAGCCCAGATTGGTCCATCTCTTTCTTTTTTCCAGTTTCCATCGGATATCTAACAACCGTCAATAATACGACAACATTCATCGAAAATATGACTACTGTCGTCGTATTTTTGAATTCTTCCGTTGGATTACCGACGACAATATTGCAATGATCAATATTCTAATTTCGTCGGATATCTGACAATAGTTTATTTTTAGAAACTATATAATAAGAGTATCCGACATGTTTTCTATACAAGAGACAGGTTGCAAAAGTTATAATATTTGCACATACTGTTTTACATATAAAAAGATAATTATTTCAATTGTTATTGTGATTAAAAATAGTGAAGTTTGGACCTTGATTTTTTAAGATCGATAATAATTATTCAAGTTTGGTATAAAAAAATGTTAGAACATAACAATATTCTTGATCCACACGATTGAAATCATGAATTGCTTGCTATATTATGGGATGGACTGAAAAAAAGGGTGATGGGAATGTAATTATAAAGGAAATACCTCCTACGACATATATCCTGGAGGATGTGATTTCATACCATGCAACAATGGAACATGGAGCTATGAATAACAGAGAACAATGTAATGATCATATTGATCAAGAAAATGATAATAATGATAACATAGTTGAATATTATAGTACAAATACATTGATACATGATACATTCAATGTTATAATGGATGATGATGATGATCATGAAAATGATGACTTTGATGATGTTCATGATTTACCTCTTCTTGAGAAGGCATGCAAACACCTTTATGAAGTCTCCAATACAAATATTCTCTCTGCTATATTGTTGTTAATGAACTTGAAGGTTATGAATGGTATTTCAAATATCAGTCACATAGATGTTAAGGTATGTAATATATTCCATGACATATATATGATTGTGATAAAGGATACCTTTGTTCCTCTAATAATTTCATTGTTAATTCAAAAGTAAAATTAATAAAGATGAAACATGTTTCATTAATATTATTTATATAATATATTAACTATTTTTTTACTCTAATTTGTTGTAGCTTGATAGATGAATTTTTGTTACTACCATCAAATATTTTACCTTGTACATACTGAGATTTGTTTTGATGCATGCCTTGATGACCATATTATAGATATCTAAGATTTTCAACTCTCTAATGCAGCTCCTTCTTACACTTCAATCTTCTACTGCATAATGACTACATTTAAACAGACCATATTATATATTATAAAAAACAAGAATTTGAAACAGAATCTCCAGAATGTCATATCAGTAGATATCGAACAAATCAACTAACAAAAAGGGTTCCTTGCAAGGTTCTTCATTATATTCCCATTATTCCACGCTTGTAACAACTGTTCAGGTGAGAAAACATAGCAAAATTTATGGATTACCATGCATGTAATAGAATTCAAGATGACTTCGAATGCCTGCAGATGGTTTTTCATTTAGAGATATGGAGTAAAAATGGACACACTTTAAAGAAATATCATAATGTTAGGATTTCTTTGGCAGCAGACAATGTCAATCCATATGTAGAGAACAAATGAATTTACTCGGTGTGGCCTAATTTTCTTATCAACAATAACATTCCTCCATGATTGTCAATAAAGAGGGAGAACATAATGTTGGCAGTGATTATTCCTGGCATGTGTCGACAACAATTTGTTTTTAATATAATGGAATCTCATTTGTTGTATAATGTCATATAACTTTTTGTCTTTTGTTGTTGTGTATTATTGATATGTTTTAATGGCTGTAATAACTATATATTTTATATGTTCAAATCAATAAGGTAAGTATCAAGTTAAAGATATCAATGTATATATTGATCCTCTTATTGATGAACTACTAAATCTATGAAATGACATCACTATGTATGATGTATCTAGACCAATACAATAAAGGAAGTTTCAATTCCATGTAATGCTTGTATGGACAACACATGATGCCCTATGGTTAACCCATTTTTGTGGTATGTAATTATAACGTCGAATTTAATAGTATTTAATTTTATGAAGTTGATATATTATGGATGCATGATTTTTTAAATAATGCATTCATTTTATATAATTATAATTGACAATGTTAATCCATCGACTCTTCATGTAGGTCTCCAAAGAAAGGGAAAATTTGCATGCCCATTTTGTGGTCCTAAGATCGAATATTGTCATTCAATTTTTTTTATGAAAGGAGTTGTTTGATGAGTATAGGCACTTCCTCTCTAAGAATCATAGGTATCGAACTACCAATAAACATCTATTCAATGGGAAGAAAGAGACTACATTAAAACTGTAAAGAATGACACCTCACCTATGGATGTTGCAATACAATAGAAATCATTAAGGTACATACATATCAAATTGTCTATCTTACATATCAAATTGTATATCTTCATCATATATGAAATGTTTTGAATATTTTTTTAATGTATGTTTTTTACTGTATTTGACATTTATTTCTGTAAATTATTTATAAACCATGATTCATGATGGTTGTTGTGATCATGAAGGAATTAATGGGATTCCACGAGGAATGAAAATTTATCCTAAAAAATTCAATAGGTTGTCTTACTATGAGCACCTACAAATTTCTTATCTATTTGATACAATGCATATCAGAAAGAATGTGGTTGAAACATTATAGCGAATATTGGATATACAGAGAGACAAAGAAAAAAATATCAAAATTTGCAATGACATTCAAGAAGCCAATAATGCAATGAAATATGTCATTCAATTACATAGCAACAAAGACCAAGTTAATATAAAATCACTTCCATGGTTGTTATCGGAGCAACAAATCAATTTTGTAAAAGA
>LPNX010848222.1:27500-68108 GCA_001517045.1 Pseudotsuga menziesii
GGATGTGACTTGTTGGGTGTCTCATAATCAGGTTGTGACTCTGGTTTTAAGTGGGACAAGACCTTTGTCTGTTACTGGGATTTCTTATCATTCTTGTATGTTTCTTCATCATCCTTAAGTGAAATTAAGATAGGGTACAATATAAATAGTAGTAGAATTACAATGAAACTAATTCACAGTAATTAAAGAACAATTTCTAAATAGGTCTAGTTTGAATTTTCCTTATGCTTAGACATATTCTGCTAGTTCTTGTCACTATAAGGACAATCTACATCACAAGTCATACTTTGAGAGAGGGAAGGTTAAAGTTCTATGAGATTAGGTTAGAATTGGTAAATAGGTATGGCTTGGATCTGGATTATACTCATACATATTGTGCCATCTCTTGTCACTATAAGGAAAACCTATCATAAATCATACTTTGATAGAGAGAAGATTAAATTTATATGGGACTAGGTTAGATACATACAATAATAAATCCCAATCTCCAAGTGATAATATCTCATTAGGATAGAAAGAATTATACTCATCCAAAACCACAAATAGGAACCCTAAAAGTAACAACTCCCTCTAGTAGACTTAACACCACTACTGACCAATCAATTAGGGTTTGACATAGTCATATCTCAACTAGGATAGGGAACCATATTCCTAGTACATAAGTAATAGTTCAACATAGAAAGGGACACGACAGTCACAATCACACAGTCACGGTCCAATAGAGAAGTGACGCATAGTCACAGTCCAGCAGAGAGGTGACACATAGTCACATTCATATTCATAAGGTCATGACCCCGAATTTTAAGAGTTTTACCAGATAGTTACCATATTCATTAATGGACCAAACTGGGGGAGATGAATTTGGGGATTTTAAATATACTCTCATTTTTTAGGTTGAGTTTAAAGATTGATCCTCATGGATAGTTCAAATATTTTTTTGTTCTTATATCTAATGGAAAAGATGAAGTGGGAATATTTCTTTTCAAGGAAATGTTGCAAATCCCTTATGTTTCAAAACATTTCTTATATTATCTTCCATTAGATTTATTGAATACTGAAATTTATTTTCAATTATGTATATTTTGTTGGAAATAATTTGGCTTGGATTGCTATCCTTAGAGAAAAAGTACTTCCAAGTCGCGGTCTTTAAAAAGGAGAAATATGAAAGGTTCATGATGCAATACTAATTCCTTCACAAACATTAGGACACACTTTTTGTGCCACTTTGCAGGTCGATTGTTTTCACCTTTCAACAATTTGTAAAACATGTTAAAATTATAGAAATAAGTTGATTAGGATTCACCTTTGATGATTAATTCATAGATTTTAGTGGCATGGAATTCATATCTTCAAACATTTCATTTGTTGTTATTATGTAATTGCAAACACACTTATTAGTTGGATTTAATGTTTCAACACTACTTAGTTTCCATATTATTATGTTACTACCATGTTATGTGATATTTATCTTGACAAACAAAGCAAGGGATAGCTATTTTGTAGGTCATCTTGTTTTATTGTAACATTCACAAAAATTCACATTATGTTATTTACATTGATTCTTAAAGAGTTCTTTTCGTTTTAATTGATGATATGTTTTTGGGTTCTTTCCATTGATTTTGCTTCCATTCCAACCACTTGTTAGATGTGCATAAAATTGAATGTATTTGAGCTTTGATTTGGCTTATACAACCATAAGAGAGTATTGACATCATTATTGTAGTTGTAAGGCTTGGAATCTTAATAAGGAACACATTTTGAGATATGTAATTGTAGTAGTAATAACACTTGAAACTTTATCATATGACAAAGATATGTTAAGGAATTGTGCATATAAATTTATACATAATTGAACATAAATAAACCATGCAATCATTAACAAGGACATTGTAGAGAAGAGAGAGAAAAATTGTTACTCCTTCTGCATCGAAGTGCTCGCATCCTCATTACTTTCCATTTTTAAGTTTATTTCCTGGTCATTGTTGGCTCCTGACAAGAGATGGAAGGGAAGTTCAGAGAGTGAGAATCTCATTCATAAGCCCGGTTCCTTTCCGTGTGTCTTTCTTGAGAAGGCCTAGCGTGATGATCACTATATCGCCAAATCTTTCACATTCACACATGGATCTAGCCAAGATGAATTTCAGTCTCTAGTACGGATCCATTGCAACATCCAACCCAAATTTCATCTTGAATTCCCCCTAAATTTCTTATTCCATAGCCAATGGAATTAAAAATGTAAGAAGAATTTTCCTTGGTAAAATTCTTAAACCAATCGATATCAATTCCCTCTTTGTTAGATTTTTGTAGGAACAACCCGCTGTTGAGCCTCACCATAGTCCACTTTATGGAATTGAAGTCTTCTCTCACATCCATGATTTCTATGCACCCTTTGACAATGTGCCATGGGAACAAAGAATATCATATTGAACCAAGAACCAAAATGACCGTGAATAGCTATAAGCTCGTCGCGCAATTGAACCGGGTGCTTACAAGGAGTTTCATTAAAATCAGAAGGGTGCAGGTTAATAATCACTTGTATCCAAACAATTACAATGAAATTTCCATTTATTTAGAGAGATACCATGATCTTATCATCCAGACAATCACCATGTGCAGGAGTAAATGAGCAGTCTCGAAGCTCCATAAGAAATAAACTTGAATCATGCGTGAAATGAATTCCATCCTTGTTGATGCTCCTTGGTACTTAGAATTTAGGGATGAGTTAAGATGTGATGGGTTGAACACCTATGGTGGCACGCACTGAATGCTTCATACCGTCCTCGTTGCATTCCATCTGTGCACTTGGATCCCATATTTATCCTACCTTTTTGTAAGATATAGGAGTGACCTCAAATTATTTATTTGGTATATCTTATGTATTAGAAATAACCATCCTTACTACACCAATCCTAGAAATTATGACAATATATCACGTATAGGAATTTTTTTTCATATGCAAGGTGACGGGGACTTCACTTAGTGAACCTTTCACATAGCACGTGTGATCGTGAGATATTAAAGAATACCCTTAATTTTGACCCAAAATCTTTTTGTTGAAACCCCCTCCCAATACTTAAAACCTCCTCCATGCCCCTTTTTATACCTCAATCCTTATAAACCACCCTACCCACCCCCACCTTAAACCCCTCATCCGCCCAATACCTGCAATATATTGGTCCGATTTTTGATAATTTTAAAACCCACAATATGAGCTAACGTGATAGGATATTGGTCAACAAGTGAAGCCCCCATGTGCAAGGATTACATGATTGTCAAGGGAACTACATATGTTGCATGATATATATGCAAAATTAAGGTGAGTTATGATTACTAAGTAAATGTGTTAGGAGTTTTGATGTTAGTGGATTGGTGTGCTAGGTTTGTTAATCCATGAACCTAAACCATACATGACACATAAGGCATGGAAATATAACTATAAATGATTCAAATACTAGATATAGGGACTATGTTAGCACCTCAAATAGGGACTTGTACTTCCACCCCTAAAATATTAATTGTTAGTGGAGTATTCTACAGCTGAAGCAATATCATACCGTCCTATTTCTATGGGTGGGTGAATCCCATTTGACAGAAAACAAATCAATTATCATAATAATCTTAAGATCTCAACCTTCTTTCATGGAGTTTTATAAGGGCAGGAAGAGAGGAGGATACCTATTTGTAGCTTTATTGTTTGATGGAGTCATTTGATGGTTGTCCTTGTAGCTCCTTGAGTCTCCTTCACACCTGCAAATATCACCAAAAAAATTCCTAATATCCTTCCAAACTATCTTTGAGAAATATTGGGTAGATCTAATTGCTTACCAATTCTACATCAACATAAATCTTGAAAGGAAAAAATTGAACAAGAATTGGGAAGAAGATTGGATTGATTCATAATAGATGAATATGGATAAATAGTTATATCCCTTACAACTTCCTTCATTCTCCATATCCTAGACTTACTTCTCTACCATCCACGCCTTTGATGCCCCAAAGCTTTGTAGTAGAAAAGTTATTTCTAGCCCTCAATTCCTCCAACATTCCTTTGCTCTCTAATTTGTCCCCCTGTCCCCCTTAATTCACCTCATATGCCTTCCTTTTATAGGATTGGGATTATGCACCCAATCTCTTAACCATGCATGTGGGATTAGGATTTTTGAATCTTTTTTATTATTTCCTTCAAAAACCCCACTTTACCTAGTTTTTAGGCATCAAACTTTATTTTCATTATTTCCAAGACAATTAATACCCATGTTATGAATTTTTTCCAGTGTGTGAGTTATACGAAATGGATTTTGGCCCTTAAGTAGTCATGGAGTTGGCCTCTTTAGAGACACCTTATATTAAAACATTTATTCCTTTGTGGAATCAGTGGTAAAATGAGATATTGAAGATCTCAATTGTTTAAAAACTTTGAACTTCATGTTGCAGGCGAAATAGAAATATGTTTTCAGACCAATAGTCTTAAGGGTGTTAATTTTATTGTTAACAGATGGCCCCTAATGTGTGAGGTCCAAAGTTATGCTGAGGGCCGAAATACATTCAAATTTATTTTATTTTGATACTTTTCATACTAATACTCATTTAGTGACAAGGTTAGGATGGTAAAGGAGTAGGATCTTGAGCAGAGGAGTTTAAAAGCACCTGCAAGTCAAACAAGGAAATAACCCAAATATACATTATCTTTTTGAGGTGGGTATACCCATGCTCAATAGTAAACAAGAATGACCATGAACAATACACAGTGGATCCATGTCAAAATAAAATATTACAAAATTGTATACATGCACTTTGATGAGTGCAAAATTATAAGGTCTTCATGGTACTTTGACATGGAAATTTAATCTTGCGCAACTCGGTAGTGCATCAATGAATGATAGAACTATCTTTCCCAAGGTATTAAACACAAACCAATGATAGTATGATTTTATACCATGTGACTAAATGAGCTGATGTCAAGCATAATTCAACACCATATGATTATCGTTCATTGATGTATACCGTTAACAAATGCGAGGAGGACCACTGATAATGATGATGAACTCCAAGGTACTTGATTACAATGTAACAAGTGTGAATAGATGTTTTGATGTCAAAAACTTGTAGAATCAAACAATCATGGGTCATTTATATCACATCCCCACCCCTAATACAAATGATGGAGAGGATGCGACTAGGCTGCTGTTGCTTTCAAAACGGGAAATATAGCCCCATGAACATAAACATAAAAATGCATTGAATTAAAAAAATAAACAGGTGCATAATGCAATCTACAACTGAATCCAAAACATTCATTCAAGCATTCAACATGTTCATAGTAATCCATAAAACAAATACAATTGTGGAAATAAAATACAAAAGAATAGTTATCTGGAAAAGAAGCTGGCCCACAACTAGCTATGTCGCTGAAACGTTCCACCCAATCATAGGCCAGTATTCTCATCAATCTCTCAGCATCACTGCCACCCCCGAGATGGGATTGATTCCACAAGGAACTATGGAATAACTGCCTCACACATAGCCAAAACCATACATTCACAGTCAAGCAAACACACCGTTGGGTTTCACAAACTGTTCAGGAGACAAGCCAAGAACATGGAGGGGTCCTTGGGCTTACTTATCCAAGCCAATCCATACATCAAACACAGAGTCATCCAATCAACAGATGGTTCGTTGGGATTAGTTTGCCAAGCCATCACAAGGATGCACCCAACATGAAAATACCATTGCTGGGTAAGGGACAAATGTCCCGGGAACCCAAAACATAAGAGGAAATTGGGAAAAACACCCTGGGTGAACAATATAAATCCATAAAAATCCCAATGTCTCTAATGAGGAAAAACGACCTCTACAAACCCTCAGATCGTAGATCTGAATTCAGGAAATCGTCCATGGCCCCACAGGAGAAAAAAGGACTGCCCCAAACACACGGATCATAAATCTCTACAGGCCATTCACTCATCATCAACAAAACGGATTTCCCAGCTTGGAGAAAGTAAGAAAAAATGTAGAAAATCATGAGGGAAGCTCCCATCTTGCCCACAAAGGAAAACAGCCACCCCAAACCCCAAAATTGTGGCCCATTCCTTCCCATTCACCCAAAAACATAGAAAACAAATTCTGAGCATGGGAAAATGAAGAAAACAGCCCAAATCATACACCCCCCAACAAACACTGAAATGTATTCTCTCCTTCATATGCACTCAACATCACAAAAACGACTTCCCCAACCATGGAGAAACATGGAAAAACTGCAAAATCATGAATGGGAGATCTTAGCCCCCTTCCTGATGCGTGAGAGAGCCCCCATGTGAGTGAGAATGGGTAGATAAAATGAAATACATGGGTGCCTAATGGCTTGGGCATGCCTTCCCAAGAATTTACTTTCCCCACAAGTCAACAAAACGTCTCCCAAATATTGATGGTTTCTCCAATTCGAATTTGACCTCCATACCCTTCCCATCCATGGAAATAAATTCCTTTATGAACTTTAGATGACTGGACATGGAAAAAAAAATGGTAGTTGACCATTTTGTGGGTTTTCCCTTAGACATTTGGCTTTTCCATGGCCTAAGGGTTTGATTATTTCCCCCTCCCTATTCGTTCTGAAATCATGCCCCCATCTCTTTAACGTTGCGGCGCATAGCTAGTTGTGGTATTTTTATTGATTTTCATTTTACATGATGTATCAAACATATTGTGCATGACTAGCACATAAACCATCAACATCGATTTTAATCTCTAAAATATAAACACTAAATCCATGGTGGGGCCTTTTCCTTGATATCCACACCATGATTAAATAAAATATTTACATCATGTGCAATTCAATACCACGGGGTTGAAAATGGGGTGTTACAATTGATGTATACCCAATTTCATGTGCAAGTAAACATGCCACTAATGACTGCAAGATCCAAGGTACTCATTTGGGTTGCTAGATGATGATTTGTCATTGATAGGAATAGATCTGTCAGAAGGAGGGAATTGATGCATTCCACATCAGCTGACACGAAACTAAGATCAAATGTAGGCTGATATAATTTGGTAGAGCTGCAAGATTGAACACTATATACTTATACAAGGAAGGCCGACATTATTGGTCAATAATATTTGAGGAATGAATGAAATTGGTTTGAATTCCCTCGAACACATAACACGATGCATAGTGACACTTGGAAACATAAGACTTGAGTATCCAACCATTGTGAAATTCACCAATTCCAGATGAATTAACGAAATCTCTATAGATGACAGGAAGGATAACCTATTGATGAAGTTCTGTTCAAATTACTGGTACAACTTCCTAAGTCAAATGTAAATAGTGTACTCATAGCTGATGCAGGGACATGTGTCATGTTCAAGGGTGAAAAGGGATGACTATTTCCATTTTCTTTGTGATGAGTTATGAATAGATTTAGTAATATTCATTTTTTCTATTTTTTTTGTTTTTTAATTTTTAGTACTTTTTTCATTTATTAGCTTTAAAAAGAAAAAAGAATTCTATGGTACATAGGATAAAATGAGTGTTACATGGGCGTACTCTATTTTTCAAGAGAATGGGTCAAACAAATGCAAAGATACATATTGAAAACAAGGGTTGAGCTAGTTGTTCACACTCTTACAGATGTTTCCTCCATTGCTTGGCTATCTGAAGCAGGATTATGTGTCGACGGACGGTGAAATAGAACCAAGTAACTACAATTATCCAATTTGATGCAATGAACAAGTAGGAATGGGGCAATGTGGTTTACTTCATGCTAATTCTTGTGAAAAACACCAAAATAATAAATCACAAGGAATCATGGTCTATCAACTACCTAAATCAAATAGTTCTCACATGTATAGGTTAATTTAAACATAAACTATGGTTTATAGGAATTTTGAGCAAAAAGTGTCTGCAAAGGCATATACACAATATAAAAAATAAGCATCGAAGTAGTAAGCACAAATGTTCATGCAGATATTTTAACACATGCTTATGTAATCTAACACAAAATAGGGAGCCCATTAGGAAATGGTCACAACTGTATGGAAGAGAAGTATGGAGTCTCAAACTCCAGGTCATGATGGGACTAATTGGGCTCTGAGGCCTATGAGAATAGCTCAGCATGGGAACCAAACTGGAAATGGGTTGATGACTAGGGTTTCCCATGTTTGGTAGTCTCTTCTATCAAAATGATGCAAAATATAGATATGATGGGATGACCCACCAATTTCCAACATGTTCAACCCTATGGAAAGTTTGGGTTGAAAAAGTTTCAAGTGCATATTCACAAAGGGATAACCTAAACCTATATGAATGCTTCCAAATATACCTCATAATATTGAGGAACATACAAAGGATGCTCCTTTAGTTGGGTGTATTTAAACCAAATATGCTCATAGTGGCCCCACAAAATATGTCCTCAGGTGGGTGCAACCAAATGTTTATGACTTCAAGGGTAGTTTCATTTGATGATAAAATTTCATTCAAAATATCAAGTGAGCTGGGAGATCTCACTACCAAAGTGGGCCAATTAACTGGATTATATTCCTCCATCAAGGGAAGTTTTTGATCAAAATATTCCAAAGCCATTTGAACAGCTTGGTATGACACTTCTACAATAGATAAGGGTTGCAGGATCACAAAATTTTCCATGAGGGAATAATTTTTTAATGATCCTACTCTAATGTCTTGAAATTCCTTTAGACCATCCATAAAACATTCGATTGGATAACAGGTTCAAGCAAGCATTAATCCATTTGGTTGATAATGACAATCTTCCCCAAAGGAGGGAATTGAATCACTCGAGGCTTTGAAGACACTATAGCCATCATCACATCTATCCAACTACATCCTAATAGAAAATTGTAATCTATAGGTTCATGTACTACCTCAACATCCACTGTGACTGTTTTTCCACCCCATTCAATAGGGCAGGATACAATGAGTGAGTGAGGAGAGAACGAATGTCCATCAAATTATTTTCACATAGTATGGGATTGAACTAAGGTGGGTGATTCTAATTCTTTCCAACATTTAAATGACATGACACAGGTTTAGTCCCATTCATCAACTATGGTTTCAAAGATATTCTTGTCATGAGATGTTACTTTAATCTAAAAATAAAATTTGGAAGGAATCCTAAAGGTTGATTGGTCTAAGTATAAAGTGATCAAAGTCACATCAGATGGATCAATAGCTCTAGTTAAAGACAATAGTTCCTTTCTTTGCGCAGGACAATATTGCAACACCTCCATGGTAGAAATGGCACATGGTACTTGAGATATTTCATCAACAACATTTTCATTATGAGTAGCTCATGGGTTAGGATTATGCATTATTCCACATAAATCACTTTTGGTGTGGTGTGGTACTATGTCTATGGTTGGTTTCTCAATGGTGAGAGAACCACTTGTTTGTTATTCTGATTGATCCAATGCACTAGGAGGGACATGCTAAGAATGATATATCATTTGAATGTTCACCTCATTATCACACATGAAGATATTGGCATTGGGATCATTTCCCTCTTGTGGGTATTTTGATTGGTGTCCACCTAACAGAGGTACCAACATTGTAGCAACCATTTGATGATGGTGTTGCAGAAAAGGTTGAATAAAAAAAACATATTGTTGTTTCCCACTGTATTGAGTTGGACTCAGTGCATCTCGCTTCCCAAAGTTAGCATTTTTCTTACTCTTGTATTTTTTCTTATTTCCTCTAAGTTCCATGGATTGAACTATAAGTTTTTCAGGAGTTTGGGAAGGATTAACATTGTGCTTACCCTTGTACTTCTTATTCTATCCCCTAAGGTCCATGGATTGAAAAATGAGGATTTCATAAGACGGTGAAGGCTTAGCATGTTGCTGCATATCCTGAATAGCTGTAGGTTCTGAGGTTTGAAAAACATTTTTCCCATTTGTTGGGTGATCTACTCAAGTTTGTTGACAGAACTAGTCATACCATTGGAATGAGGTCCATGTAGTGGCCTATATGGATCAAACATAGGTATTGCAGGTTGGTTCCAAAAATATTGGTTACTCTCTAGAACCTCACCAATCCATTTTGGAATGGGAATCATGGGTGGATTTCCCCCTTATGGGATTAGAATCCAAGGAGATTGGATATTTCCTAGAATTTGATGAAACCATTGATCAATGGGTGGATTCCCCCATTGCGAGGTTATACTCCAGTTGGATTGGTTATTTCCTATAATCAGACCACTCCATTGTGGTGTCCCTTGGATTTGATTAACATTCCAAGTTGGGTTTCCCCCTTGCGAAGGATTACCCCAAGAATATTGGGTACTTCTTAGAACATGATCAATGGGTGGATTGTTTCCCGATGGAGTTAGGTCACAAGAAGATTGGTTACTTCCTAAAAACTGACCACTCGGTGGATTTATTCTTGATGGAGTTGGGTCTGAATAATATTGGTTACTTCCTAAAATTTGACCACTGGGTGTATTACCTCTTGATGGATTTGGGTCCAAGGAATATTGTTTACATACTAGAACCCAACCATTCCTTTGATTTTTGTCCTTGGTTTTGATTGGAATTCCAAGGTATGTTTCTTGCTTGTGGAGGTTGGATCCAAAAAGAATGGGTAGTTTATGAAACCTAACCACTCCATTGTGGAATGGGGTTGATAGGTGGATTTCCTCCAAGCATTGTGCTAGATAAATAAGAGGATAACCCTCTGGGGGAATTTCCTCCCATCGGTGAAGGATAATTTAAACTGGAATTTGTGTTCTAGGATGCATTCTTTTCTCTAAGAATATTAACATTACATGGTAAAGGGTTGTCCCCAAAAGTAGAACCTAGACAACTATTGTATGTTCCAAGAGGATTTTGAAAACCTCCCACAACCATTTGAGGCTGCATTGATCTGGTTCCATCAATTCCTAGTGAAACCAAAGGGTTAAGTGTAATGTTTTGCATATTAATCCAACTTTCAAAAAGACTAATCGGTGATTCACTTTTCGTAAGTATGATTGAGTATAAAGGATGTGCTAAGGGTTTATTTACGTGATAAAATGTGTGATATTCTATTTTTTCAATTTCAACTAAGTAAGATAATCAATTCTATCTATGTTTCGCCCATGATGTGACACACTTTTAGAAATGATTTCACATTTTTCCTCTCTAGTAACATTTGATTGGGTTTAAAAGTAGTTCAATTTCAAAGTCACAAATATGTGGTTCATGTATCTGCCTCCACATTGTAGTGGGGCCCTCAAACTTTGGTAACTTTCCTCGCTTCCACCTTAATGGGTTAATCAAGAGATCAAGTATTATGAATTTTGATAAAAGGAACTGTTTATTAGAGTATATACCAAAATACAATCAAACAATCCTAAAGGAATATTGATTCAACAAAAATAAATGTTTCCACACATCTAAAAAATTCCTAATATAATCAGCAAGCAAACTTCTTTCCAAAGAACCAGAGTTCAATGAAAAGATGGATTTAGAGGGCCTTCCAAAACTAGTATCTTCTGAGGGACTTTACGCCTAAAAAATTACTAAATAGTGAAGGTATGAGAAACCATTACACTATTATTCAATCACCAAGGGTGCAAGTTTTAGCTCTTTCCTACTCACCCTCGCAAGGAGCCGAGAAAACCTTGTCTTTGTATCAGGTATTGCAAGTGTCCCCCACTTAGAACTGCCCGTGTGATTTTCTAGGAAAAGAAACTATGGTTACCACTCCAAAATCGGTGGCTTGGTAGGACAGTCGTCAACTTAGGATAACTCACATAGACTAGATATTACGAGAAAGTGATGTCACCCTGAGGACTTTTCACTTAACTGAAATAATTTGATGTGCTCATATCCCACTAAATAGAAAATAAGGGGTTATCACCCTTACTAATTTGTATTGATCTCATGCTTAACACATGTGTTAGAAACGATTTCCCGGCATGCACTCTTTTCTACTAATGTATTTGATTATCTTTAATCAATACTAGTTTAAAATTTGTGTGGCCTTGGAGTGTTAACTCTCCAATCTTATTCCAAATCCCTAGCCTAATCTATGTTGGTGATATAAAAAAGAAACTTGATAGGTTTTTAGATTAGGCGTTGATTTTAGGGTAGTTTTCTTAGTTTCAAGAAGTGATGATGAAACTGGTGGTGTTTGTTACTCAAAATGTTGAACCAATAAAATGCCCAATGCTTAATCCTCTTTCCTTTATTTCAATGAAATTATATAATATGGAAGAGTAATAGCTTCTTTGAGTTCCTTCAAACATGCATAAAAAATAGAATCACTTTTAAAATTTGAAAAAATAAGTTTTCAATTTTTTTAGCAAAGGTTCAAGAGGTTGGCTTCAAACATAAGATGTGTTTAATTTGCTTCAACTGTCACTAATTGGAAACGAAAAATGTTTGAATGTTCAATTTTTTTCCTAATTCTAATAAAGTCTTAAACTAATGTTTACATGTAGGATCATGATTCAATTTTTACTTTTTAGTTGCATGATGTTTTCTTTTTGAATGTTGATTTTAATGTTCCGAATTGATGGGTTGGAAATCAATACAAAATTCTAAGTATATTTTGAAATTCTAAAACTAAGAGTCATTTACACTTGAGATCCACTTTCTCATTCATAGGACTGAAAGCACAAGTGAAGAGGACACTTGTGCTTCGACAATATGCTTCAAAACTTCAAAACACCTATTACACTTGAGATCCACTTTCTTGTTCACAGAACTGCCCAAAAGCGCAAGTGAGGAGGATACTCATGGCTCGACTGTTTTCTAAAAAATAAACCTATGGCTTGAACACAACTTATATCAAAAAATTGAAAATAACGAACAAGGTCCTCTCATTGTGTTTGAACTGATCTTACGTTATAGGTCTCTATTTTTGAGAATTTATGTGAATTTGATCGTAAATGATGGTATTAAAAATTTCTTAGTTGTGATTTCAAGTTGTGTGTTAGGAGAAAGTTCATGTGACATCAAAATTCATGGCCTAAAGGTTCATAAATTGAAACAATGTGTTATGTTCTTTATTTTTTCAACAATTTCCTTTTGCAAATATGTGATTAAAATGACCAAAGTAGAAATTTTTTTAGATGTTCAAGAGTTAAATAAAGGATTTAAATAGTAAATATGTCATAAACTCTCATAACTGAGCATTCTTTTTAAATAAAAATTTGAACAACACAAAACTACTCAAAGTGATTTTACCTAGTTTTTTAAGGAGGTTTCCAAGCCTTCCAAAATTGAGGGGAAATGTCTCTAAATCCTTCAAAAATTCTCCTAATAGGTCATAATAGGACTCAATAAGTGTTTAGGATGTCAACTGTTAGTGCCAAAAATTGTTCTGAAACTACAAAAGAACAAGCCAACACAATCTCATAAAACAAAATTAAGTAAAATAAGTTTTTTTTAGGGTTTTGGTTGTGCAGTTTGTAAAAACAAGAGGGTAAAAACTTCACAAGGCTAAGGAAAACACTAAATAATGCAACAATGAAGGACTGAGATGCATAATATATAAAACATAAACCATAAACAATAAGCATAACACTGAATTTCATCCACAGTTAATAAGCATTTCATGAATAATAACCTCAAACAAGAAATGAATATATCAATTGAGTGATTAAACTAATCAGAAATGAAACCAGCAGATAAGATAAATAGGGCTTATAGTTTGCATATATTCCATAATCATTCATTCAAAATGCATAAGAGTTTTTGACACTTAGCTCCATAAATAGTAGCTTGATAGCCTCCCCTTGTACAAAAATTCAAACCCCCAATATTTTTCCAGCCTTACTTTTATCTTGGTTTCCCAAAGACAGTTACATAACTAAAAAAACTACTTTTAGGTCATACTACCGAATTACTGAATAAAAATGTAGTCATACAAATTAAACTAACTTTTTCAAAGACTAACTAATAACCACTATTTTTAAAGCACTTTAGAAGTCCTTAGCAGCCTCTTCCAAAAGAGCTATCCCTTCTAAAGATTGAGTCTTCTTTCTTGTTTTCTGATGATCAGCTTCCAGGTCTTCCACTTTTTTTGAAAGCTCCTTATTTTGCTGTGTTAGGTTTTGAATGGTTTGCTTCAATTATGCATACATAATTTGTGTCTATCTTTTCCTTTTCAAAGCCTCCTTAGAAACTGCAATTAATTCTTGATAGTGGCTATTTACCTCCTCTAAATCTTCTCTCAATATTCTGTTAGCAGTCACTAACCCCTCATTTGTTTCATGCAGGTATTATATCTTATATTTGTTTTGTTTAATACTTCTCTGCAAATTCTCATTATTTGAATCAATGCACTTCCCTTCTGAAACTAGATGCATTTATTCTAGCATCCAAGGGATTTTCAATTTCTTAAAAATATCTTCATCTTCCTCTAGTTGCTCTGTCATAGCCATAGGAACCCCTGAAGATTCATTGACTTCAACACTACATTGGGCTGATGGATCTGCAACCTTTTCTTTCTCTACACAAAAAATTGATATGGCTGAATGCTGCTTCTTTGAATCATCTTGATGATGGTCTAAGATTACCTTCTTTCAAACTTCCTTAAATATCTATGAAATTTTGGTTTCAGTGAAAGCTAACTTATTTTCTGAAATAATTTGTTTCTAACCCTTCATCTCCTTTACATTTAAATCTTCACTGTCTTCTAACTCTTCTTGAGATGAAGAGTCTTCAATCATTGTAATTTTCTTCTGAGCTAGTTTAGGATTTAACATTTTTTTCATATTCAATGTGAGTTTATTCTTGGGTCTGGTCTTATGTTTCCAACCTGCCCCAATTTCCCCTAACATGCTCAAAGTTTTTCCTTGATGTTTGATAGAATCTAGATGAACTACCTTTATTTTTATCCCTTGTGACATTACCCCTTCTTTAGAATGTTTCTGTACATTGTGTTTAGTGTCAACCCTAGCTTCATCAAACAATGAATTTTCCTTATCTTCTAACTGTACTCCCATAGGAACTTGTTCATGTTCTTTCAAATTTTCATTTACTTCCTGGTTTACTTCTACATGAATACTATCTTCTACATGCTCATCCTTCATTTCTGCCTTTGATATTTCATTTTCCTCAATATTAGTTTGCTGTTCATCGTCAACATTTTCATCTCTTTGGGTCACATATTTTACTAGTACATTATCCTCTTCTATATCGACTATGACTCTCTTCTTCAGTTTCTTAACCAAATTATGTCCTTTATTCAACTGTCTTTTCTGAGCTTGGTCTTCTTTCTCTGATTGAAACCCAGACCAGAATAGAAAATAATACCATGTTTTTCCTTCTTTCAAAGCATAGTACTTATGATTAGCTTTATTAGACCATGATGAAATATAGAATATTTAGTATGGTCTTGATGCTCCTTTACCTTGTTGGACATTTTTTGTAGACTTTTAAGGAAAAAGAAAGGAAGGTTCATCTTTGCTTCATGGTTAAGATGCTACAAAAACCTGAAATGATACTTAAATACAAATGCAAATATTCCTTCACAATTTATATAACTTTGCAGAATTTTTATTGGTTCTCTCCACTTTGGTTTGAACTTCTGGATATGTACTCCTTTACCCTGGTGTACAACAACATCTGGAAGCAAGTAATTCTGTGCATCAAAGGTAAAAGGTACTTTGTTGAACCAATATTCGCCTTCATCTGGGATCCCTGTAGCCTCTGCTATTAGTTCTTTGGTCAACTCAATATTTAAGGTATTGAAAGTAACAATATCTTTATCCAATCCCTCAGAAAAATTATATGAAACCTCTGTGTGATATCCATCAATCTTCTCAAAAAAGATTAACCATCCTGCTTTTAAAAATAATCTTGCACAGTCAGGGAAAGCTTGAACCCAAGACATATCTGAGGGTTCAGCTCTATTTTTTTTCCCACTCCTCTTCATTTTAGATAACTGAACTTAAAAATATCTTCCTTTAGTAAAGAACTTTAACTCTATTCAAATCTTTGCAATTTTAGCAGACAATGATATGTTGAGAAACTAAACCCCTGAACTGGATTTTATCACTCAAACTGATAAGTATCTTAACTCTATTGACAAAGAAAATTTGAGATTGACCAACAATTGAGTTTATATACTAGCATTCTTAGTTAAAATCCATAATCAATCTTCTGTCAATGTGAACCTGAGTACATGGAATATGATAGTAATTTTCCTCATACCTGTCAGAATAGTGGATTCAGCTGCTAGAAATATGTTTTACTGTCTGCTAGGTGTCCAATTTCGTTCTTAAATATTTCTCTGACCTCCATGATAGTGCCAAATAGTTTCCCTTCAAAGCCCTAAATTACCGACCTTCTTTAATCTTTGATTACAAACTGCCAGAACTCTGCCATGACTTCTATGCTCTTCATGCACTTCAAGAGATGCATAACTAATGGAAAATTTTCCTCATCATAGATAATTATTAATGTTCCACTACTCTGTATCTCATAACTTCCAGACCACCACAACTTACCCCAATGATTACTTGCCTGAACTACTAACACTTGTCACAATGATTACTCTGGCCGAAAACATGTATCAAGCTCATTAACAAGTGTGAATGACCTCTCCTATGCGGGAATTTTGAAAATTTTGAGCCAAAAATCATCATTTTCAGATAGCATGATTTTCTTCTAGCGTACATGCTTAAATTTTTTGGGCTTGCGCTACAAGAATACATGTTTTAATAATTTTCAAAATAAAACTCACAACAAAGGGTTAACTTTGGTTAAATGGCTTAAAATAAAACCTTATGATATTTTTTAGAACCTTTAAGTCATATAAACATTCTACAATCCCCTAAAAACTATAAATTTTGCTAAGTAAAACCAAACTTGGAAAAACCTATGAAGTCAACTATAAATACAAACATAAAAATCGAAGAAAAGATTTAAAAGAACCTAAAGTCCACACTTAAAAATGAACAAAACCATGTTTTAAAAAACAAGCAAATGCTTTAAAATGAGAAGCAAAAACAGGCTATAACATCTGGCTCTGACTGCGGGATGAAGTCCTTTCTATGAGGCTTTAAGAACCTGTAGATCAGTGCCTTTTGTGCTGTAACTGCAACTGCTTGCTACTCTGCAAAAATTTCATTGGGTCATGGAGTCTTTATTCTACTCTTCACACCTGTATATACGATGAAAATCCAATATCTACCTCAAAAGTTGTATAAATGTTTGAGGAAACGCCCATTAATTGGATTAGATAATTGCTCACTATCCAAAGCCTATAACACAAAAGTATTATTCTCCAGAATCTTTGATACTATGAAAGGACCAAACCATAGATTATCAAACTTGCCATGCTTTCCTTTCTGCTCCTTTCTAGCATCCCATCTCAAAACCATATCTCCATTTGAAAAGGTGTTCTCCTTGATCTTTCTATAAAACCTTTCTTTGATCTTTGTCCTGTACAGCTGAGCTTTTTCCTCTACTGTTTCACATTTTTATTGTAATTTTATAAGTGCATAAATTCTTCTTTGAATATCACTAGGTTCTTGACTATCTTGAAGAAATTTCATCACTGGAATACCAAGTTGAACACAAAACACTACATTAGTACCATATAGCAATTGAAAAGGAGAAGTTCCAATTTCCTTTTTAATTATTATTCTATCTACCCACAATGCATATTTTAACATTGAGTCCCATTATCGTTTATTATGCTTCAATAACTTCTTGATACTCTGAATAATACTCTTATTGGTTGACTCAGCTAACCCATTTCCTTGAGGATAATAAGGTGTTGAGTGTTTCAAAACAATCCCATTCTTTTCACAAAATGCCACCATAGCTTTGGACTTAAAAGCTTGAGCATTATTAGTCAATAACTTCTTGGGACATCCAAATATGCAAAGAATATTTTCCTGAATAAAATCTATGATTACCTTTTCTGTTGCATTTCTTATGGGGATAACTTCTACCCATTTAGTGAAGAAATATGTAGCTTTCAAAATCCATTTATGCTTCCCTAAAGAAGAAGGATTTATCTCCCCTATGAAGTCCAAACCCCACTGAAGGGGCATTCACTACAATAGACTTTAATGGTAAAGACACCAACTATTGTTTGCCAACAAATTTTTGACATTGGATACATGCTCTTACCTGCTGATATACATTGGAGAATAAAGAAGGCCAATAGTATTCGGCTCTCAAAATTTTATAAATTGTTTCCTTCCAATACTTATGTCCCCCACAAGCACCTTCATGTGATTCAGAGATTACTTCTTCAATTTCTGGATTATCCAAACATCTAAGCAAAATACACCCTGGATCTTTCCAAAACAGCTGTTGTTCTATCAAACAATATTTAGTAGTTTTCAACTTCAATGACCTAGCATATTTCTTGTCTAGATGTTCTGGACATTGTAAATACAAAAGAAAGTGTACAATATCTGCATACCATGTGGATTCTGCGTAGTGGTCCATAATTCTTTCCTTCTCCTAATCTGCTTGCAATTCTTCTTGTGTAGGCTGTTCTGCCATGAGATGAAGACCTAAAGCTTGACAATTTGAATCAGCTAACAATTTATCCAAACCCTATCCCTTCACTAGCTTTGTAGGCTTAATGTCCACATCATATTCCATTATCTTTGCAATCCATTTCCCCCTTTTTCCTTCACTATTAGGTTGAGTCAATACATCCTTAAAGGTAGCATTAGGAACATAAGCGATGACTTTGGAATGTAGAATGTAAATTCTAAAAAAATTTAATTCCTTTACCAATGAGTAAGCTTGCTTCTCCAAAGTGTTGTATTTCAATTATGAGTCTCTAAGTGTCTTGCTAAAAAATGCAATTAGCTGTTCCAATCCATCATTATTCTTCTGTAATTAAACAACAGCTAAAGTATCCTTTGATGCAAAAGAAAAAGTCAAAAATTCCTTTGTAAAATCAGGACTTACTAGTACTGGTGCTTCCGTAAGAGCTATCTTAATCTTTTCAAATGAATTTTTAGCTTCTGTAGTCCACTTAACTTCTTGATCTTTCTTCAACATGGTTGTAATTTGTTTAATGATTTCAACAAAATTTGGTATGAACCAATGCAGGAAATTTATTTTTCCAATAAAAGATTGCACATCCTTCTTACTCCTTGGTAAACTAATTTTTAGATTAGCTTTTACCCTTTCTGGATCTATCCTTATGCCATCAGTTGAGACTAAATGACCCAACAACTTACTTTCTTGTACAGCAAAATGTGACTTTTTGGGATTGAGAGACAAACCATATTTTCCACATTTCAAGAAAGTTTGTTTTAAGTGTTTTAGGTGCTCATCATCAGACTGTGAGAATACTGCAATATCATCTAAATAGATCACTACAAACTTATCCCTCTCTCCCACGAAGGCTATGTCCATATCTCTTTGAAAGGTAGCTCAAACATTTGTTAATCCAAAAGGCATTTTGTCGCACATAAAAGTACCCCAAGGAGTAGTAAAAGTTGTTTTTTCTCTATCATCAGGGTGCACTGCAATTTGGTTATACCCTAAAAACCCATCTACCATTGCAATTCTTTGTGCACCAACCACCTTCTGCAATATTAGTTCAATCTTTGGCAAAGGATAATTATCTTTCAGTGAATACCTATTCAGATTTCGAAAATCAACACAAAATCTAATTTCACCATTCTTTTTTCTGACACACACTAGATTTTCTACCCACAGAGAATATCGAAGGGGAACAATAATATTAGCATCTAACAATTTTTTTACCGCCTTTTCTATAATGGGAAACAAAGAAGGATTGATTCTCCTTAATTTTTGTCTAAAAGGTTTAACATTTGGTTTCAAAGGAACTTTATGCTATATAATACTAGTATCATATGTCTTCAAATCCTTGTATGACCAAGCAAAAACATCAACATACTCTTTTAATAACTTGATGTACTTGTTTCTTTGCTTTGTTGTGAGTGCCTTTGAGACCTTCACTATTATAGGATGCTCCTTGGTGCCAATATTACAATCCATTACATTTTCTTCTGAATACTACATAGCTGGTTTTAAAGGGGTATCATCCTTAGAAAAAATCCTCTCCAAAGGCACCAGACCCTTAGGAATAAAATTACTTTTCATCTCAATGATCTTGTGACCTGCAATCTCATTTTCTGCAACACCCTCAAAATGTTCTATTTCATCATCATGTTCTTGGTCAATTAAGGAATTAGAAAACTTACCTGTCAGCTCTAAAAACCTTTTTATCTCAAAATCATCTTCAAAAACTCTCCATTGCTTTATATAATCATGCACAGAAGGTCTGTACCTAACTTCAATAGGATACTTCAGCTGTGTTGTTTTAGGAATCCTGAAATGTGTGGCTGCTAGGGCAAGATAATCAGCAGTTTGGTTATGATCCCTAGGAATATAATTGATATTAAAAGCCACAAATAAATTGTATATCATATCCCATACTTCATTCCTGTACACTTTCAACAAATGTTGCTTTACTTGATAGTTATTCCTTACTTGCTGAACAACCAACTCGGAGTCGCCATACACAGAGATTTGCTGAATACCTAAATCTTTTGCATCTCTCAAACCTAACAAAAGAGCCTCATACTCTATTGTAATATTAGTGGTAATAAATTCCAACTTATACATTAATATTACCGCTTCACCACAAGGAGATATTAGAACAAATCCTGCTCCAACACCTTCTTTAGATGATGATCCATCAAAATACATTTGCCAAAGTTCATCCTCCTGTTCCCTAGTGAATTTGACTAATTTTTCTTTTTCAACTTGTAATATACCAACAACATCATTATCATCACTAAAGTGCAACATATAAGTACCCAAATCCTTTTCAACAACATACAATAGATGATTTGTAGGATTCCTATCATCAGTCACAATATAAGCAAATTGTAACTCTCTATACAACCTTCTATTTTCACCTCCAAAGAAAGGAATGGTTGCATATGTTAAGTCCATCTGTAGAGTTCAACCTACCTTCTTGGCCCAAGATCTAGAAAGGAGCATTCCAAATTTGGGTGTGATATCCGCCACTACTACATCCATAATCACACTTTTTATTGGTAGCTGAGCTAAACTAACCACCATATCCTTTATCACTCCTAAAAACTTTACAACTCAAGAATCGAAAGCATACAAGTCATGATAAGGTTTTGTTATGCTCAACCCTAAAGATTCCTTGACTGCTTTTGGCATTAGATTATGAGATGCTCCTGAATCCAAGAGGAAATTATGTATCATCTTCTCATGAATAGTTAATGTGATGTAAAAAGGAGGAAATGCACTTGCATCATTTTTAGTTTTTTCTACCAAAGTTGATCCAATAAATATTTTAGGATTTTCCTCCTGTAAATTTACTGTGTTAGAGGGTACTTGACTGTTTGCTGAACCAATCATCTTCAAGACTAGATTTTTGTAAGAACGATTCTTTATCAACTCAATGAAAGGCATGGGGATTTTAATTTTGCACAATTCATTTTCAAGATTAAAATTCTATATACTTTTATTCATTTCTTCAACTTCAATAACCTTCTTTTGTTTATCTTGATTCTGTTTCTTTTCTAATACTGGATCAGACTGTTGTTTAGGAGGCAAAATTACCTTCTTTCTAGGATTTTGAACCACCTTTTTTGGCATTGATCTTAAATTTAGGGTTTTCTTTGGATCAGTCTAATATATATCAGTAGTTACTTCAAGATTTAAATCATTTTCTGTTTCAAAAAAATCTGCATCATAATATTATGAGTTAAAAAAATCCTCCTCAGCCACAAAACCTTCAGCCAACTGTTCTCCAAAATAATTCATGTGTTGATTTGGATCCTTAAAAAACTCTTCTTCTTCTTCTATTTCTCCTTCATGATTAACATTATTCTAAAGTGGGGGTGGCACCTTTTGATCTCAGCTTCTCTCCTTTCTCATTGTATATCATTATTTATTCTCTCTCTGGGAATGAAACGAGGTGCAAACTGTCTTATGAATTGATTTGGATTATTAGGGTTTTTGTCTCCCTCTTGAATAGGATTATTTGAATTTTTATCTAATTCCAATTTGTTTAGTTTTGCTGTTAGGATTTTCACTAGTTTTTCCATCTCGTCAATCTTACCTTCTACAGAGTGGGATGTTGAAACCACTGGAGCTGCCTCTTTCTTACCCTTTCTATCATAAACTTGTTGAGTTGAGTTTCCCTTTAGTCTATTAGAAGCAAGAATATTAGATTCCACTTCTAATGCTGACTCTTGCATGTTAAGTAAAGTAACAGGTCTTCTTTCTCTCAAAAGTAGGGAAAAATCACGATCAAAAGCATTAGCATAAATGAGTTTTGCAGAATTTTCAGAAGGTTTAATCTCTACCAGGATTCTACCATACATTTTATTGAACCTATTAGAGAAATCAACTATAGTTTCATCTTTATTCCTTCTTAGATCTCCAAACTCTATAACGCAATATGTGTGATCCTTAGTATCACCCCATTGTCTCATGAAAAGATCCTGAAGCTCTTCTATTATAGTAATATAGTTTCTTTGTAACTCTCTGAACCATCTTCTTACCTCTCTGTCTAGACTCTATACAAACATCCTCATCCACACATCTTTTGCCTCGATATTCTGATTATCTGCATAGCTAAGAAATGCATCCCAATGCTCCTTAGCTGTGGTCTCACCTTGTCCACTAAACCTAGGTAAGTATTTTTGGTAATCTCCACCAGGGAGAGAAATTAAGGGTTGAGGTAAAACTAGAGGTGCATACCTAGCTACCACCATTCGATCCATCATGTCTAATGGTTGATTTTGGGCTGCCATCTTTAAGTTGACTGGTTTAGATGAAGGAAAAACTTCACTAGAACTTGGCTGAAAAGGCATCTTATCAACTTTGAGGTGAAATAAAGGGATTTTTCCAGGAGATAAGGTCTTTGTTTTCTTGAAAGATTGAGGATTAGTAAAAATATGAAAATTACTAACAGGGATTGTAGGTTTCAACTAAGATGAATCTTTTTCCTCTTCCTTTAAAATAGAAAAAGGTGATAATAAGTCTATTTGATGAGGGTTACATAAGGCTGGAGATGACTGAGACCTTCTGATTTTCCTAGCTATTTTTAGAATCTGCTCTGGGTCTGAGACACCCAGTTGTAAAGGTGAACTAGGTCTACTTCTTATTCCAACTCCTTTAGTATCCATTGTGAAATATTTGGTGAAATGTAGTCTTTTAAAATTTGCTGGTTTAAGTCCACCTCTCAAAACCAGTTAAATGATGAGTAACCCAGGGAAAGTAGGCTTTCAGCTTTGGCCCCGGCAACGGTGCCAAAGATGTTAGTGCCATAAATTGTTCTTAGACTACAAAAGAACAAGCCAACACAATCTCATAAAACAAAATTAAGTAAAATAGGTTTTTTTAGGGTTTTGGTTGTCTAGTTTGTAAACAAGAGGGTAAAAACTTCACAAGGCTAAGGCAAACACTAAATCATGCAATAATGAAGGACTGAGATGCATAATATATAAAACATAAACTAGAAAAAATAAGCACAACACTCAATTTCATCCATAGTTAACAAGCATTTCATGAATAATAACCTCAAACAAGAAATGAATATATCAACTGAGTGATTAAACCAATCAGAAATGAAACCAGCATATAGGATAAATAGGGCTTATAATTTGCATATATTCCATAATCAGTCATTCAAAATACATAAGAGTTTTTGACACTTAGCTCCATAAACAGTAGCTTGATAGCCTCCCCTTGTACAAAAATTCAAACCTCCAGTATTTTTCCAGCCTTACTTTATCTTGGTTTCCCAAAGATAGTTACATAATTGAAAAAACTACTTTTAGGTCATACTACCGAATCACTCAATAAAAATATAGTCATACAAATTAAACTAAAATTTTCAAAGACTAACTAATAACCACTATTTTTAAAGCACTTTACAAGTCCTTAGTAGCCTCTACCAAAAGAGATATCCCTTCTAAAGCTTGAGTCTTCTTTCTTGTTTTTTGATGATCGGCTTCCAAGTCTTCAACTCTTTTTGAAAGATCCTGATTTTGCTGTGTTAGGTCTTGAATGGTTTGCTTCAATTCTTCATATAGACTTTCTATCTATCTTTTCCTTTTCAAATCCTCCTTAGACACTGCAATTAATTCTTGATAGTGGCTATTTACCTCCTCTAAATCTTCTCTCAATCTTCTATTAGCAGTCACTAATCCCTCATTTGTTTCATGCAGGTATTCTATCTGATATTTGTATTGTTTAATACTTCTCTGCAAATTCTCATTCTTTGAATCAATGGACTTCCCTTCTGAAATTGGATGCATTTCTTCTGGCATCCAAGGGATTTTCAATTTCTTAAAAAGATCTTCATCTTCCTCTAGGTGCTCTGTTATAGCCACAAAAACCCCTGAAGATTCATTGAATTCAACACTACATTGGGCTGATGGCTCTGAAACCTTTTCTTTCTTTACACAAAAACTTGATATGACTGAATGTTGCTTCTTTGAATCAGCTTGATGATGGTCTAAGATTACCTTCTTTCAAACTTCCTTAAATATCTCTAAAATTTTGGTTTCAGTGAAAGCTAACTTATTTTCTGAAATAATTTGTTTCTTACCCTTCATCTCCTTTACATTTAAATATTCACTGTCTTCTAACTCTTCTTGAGATGAAGAGTCTTCAATCACTATAATTTTCTTTTGAGCTAGTTTAGGGTTTAACAATTTTTTCATATTCAATCTGAGTTTATTCTTGGGTATGGTCTTAGGCCTCCAACCTGCCCCAATTTCCCCTAGTATGCTCAAATATTTTCCTTGATGTTTGATAGAAGCTAGCTGAACTACCTTTGTTTTTATCCCTCGTGACATTACCCCTTCTTCAGACTATTTCTGTACATCCTGTTTAGTGTCAACCCTAGCTTCACTAAACAATGAATTTTCCTTATCTTCTGACTGTACTCCCATAGGAACTTGTTCATGTTCTTTCAATTTTTCATTTACTTCCTGGTTTACTTCTACATGAAGACTATCTTCTACATGCTCCAAATACTTCATTTCTGCCTTTGATATTTCATTTTCCTCAATATTAGTCTGTTGTTCATCTTCAACATTTTCATCTCTTTGGTTCACAGATTTTCCTGGTACATTATCCTCTTCTATCTCAACTATGACTCTCTTCTTCAGTTTCTTGATCAAATTATGTACTTTATTCAACTGTCTTTTCTGAGCTTGGTCTTCTTTCTCTGATTGAAACCTAGACCAGAATAGAAAATAATCCCATGTTTTTTCCTTCTTTCAAAGCACAATACTTATAATTAGCTTTATTAGACCATGATGAAATATACACTGTTTAGTATGGTCTTGATGCTTGTTTACCCTACTGGACATTTTTTGCAGACTTTTAAGGAAAAACAAAGGAAGGTTCATCGTTGCTTCATGGTTAAGATGCTGGAAAAACCTGAAATGATACTTAAATACAAATGCAAATCTTCCTTCACAAGTTATATAAATTTGCACAATTTTTATCGGTTCTCTCCGCTCTGGTTTGAACTTCTAGATATGTACTCCTTTACCCCAGTCTGCAACAACATCTGGAAGCAAGTAATTATGTGCATCAAAGGTAAAAGGTACTTTTTTGAACCAATATTTGCCTTCGTATGGGATCCCTGTAGCCTTTGCTATTAGTTCTCTGGTCAACTCAATCTTTAAGGTGTCAAAAGTAACAATATCTTTATCCAATCCCTGAGCAAACTTATATGAGACCTCTATGTGATATCCATCAATCTTCTCAAAAAAGCTTAACCATCCTGCTTCTAAAAATAATTTTGCACAGTCAGGGAAAGATTGAACCCAAGACATATCTAAGGGTTCAGCTCTGTTTGTTTTCCCACTCCTCTTCATTTTAGATAATTGAACTTAAAAATTGCTTCCTTTAGTAAAGAACTTTAACTCTATTCAAATCTTGGCAATTTTAATAGACAATGATATGTTGAGAAACTAAACCCATGAACTGGATTTTATCACTCAAACCGATAAGTATCTTAACTCTATTGATAGAGAAAATTTGACATTGAGCAACAATTGAGTTTATATACTAGCATTCTTAGTTAAACTCCATAATTAATCGTCTATCAATGCGAACCCAAATACATGGAATATGATAGTAATTCTCCTCATACCTATAAGAATAGTGGATTTAGCTGCTAGAAATATGTTTTCTTGTCTACTAGGTGTCCAATTTCAATCTTAAATATTTCTCTAACCGCCACAACAGTGCGAAATAGTTTCCCTTCAAATCCCTAAATTACCTACCTTCTTCAATATTTGATTACAAATTTCCAGAACTATGCCACGAATTATATGCTCTTCATGCACTTCAGGAGATGCGTAACTAAAGGTGAATTTCCCTCATCATGGATAATTATTTATGTTCCACTACTCTGTATCTCATAACTTCCAGACCACCGTAACTTACCCTAATGATTCCTTGCCTGAACTATTAACACTTGTCACAATGATTACTCTGGTCGAAAACACGTGTCAAAATCATTAACAAGTGTGAATGACCTCTCCTATGCACAAATTTCAAAAATTTTGAGCCAAAAATCATGTTTTTCATATAGCGTGATTTTCTTGTAGCGCACATGCTTAACTTTTTTGGGCTTGTGCTACAAGAATACCTATTTTAATAATTTTCAAAATAAAACTCACAGCAAAGGGTTAAATTTGGTTAAATGGCTTAAAATAAAACCTTATGATATTTTTTAGAACCTTTAAGTCATATAAACATCCTACAAGCCCCTAAAAACTATAAATTTCACTAAGTAAAACCAAAATTGGAAAAACCTATGAAGTCAACTATAAATACAAACATAAAAATCAAAGAAAAGATTTAAAAGAACCTAAAGTCCAAACTTAAAAATGAACAAAACCATGTTTTAGAAAACAAGCAAATGCTTTCAAATGAGAAGCAAAAACAGGCTATAACATCAACTAAGTTTTTGCAAAGTCTAAAATGAACTCAATCCAAGGCTAAAAACCAGTGATCTCAAAAAATTTTAATCTCAAGTCAAATGCACACCAAAATTTAAAATCATAAACAATATTCACAATTAAAAAAAAATAAATGCAATTAAACTATAAAATCAATTATAGGGTTTTCTAATATTTCAATATTAAAAAATTCACTAAAAACAGATAAGGAATGAGGATTTTATGCCCACAACCTCAAGAACTTGTGACTCCTTCTCATTGTGGTCGGCACACTACTGTTATTGATGAACAAAGCACCACTGGAGCACTTAAGGGAGTATCTAATGGAGTGAGGGGAGGTTAGCACTCTGTGTAGGCTATGAAAGAGCGCCATCAAGTTCAAGAATAAAAAAAACTGAGATCCGGATGCAAATTTCTTGGAAAATGACAAATTAAGGGTGAAATCAGGCTGGTTATGACCTCTGGAACTGAAATGGAGCCCTTTAATACCAATATAAAGAATGCATAAAAATATTTAAAAGTTAAGAAACACCCAAACAATGGGGAAAAAGTCAAGAAAACTAGTTTCAAGAGAATAACCACTTAGCTCCCTAGTGGAGTCGACATTCTGTTAGTGGAGTATTCTATAGTTGAATAAATATGATACTCTCCTATTTCTACATAGTGGGTGAATCCCATTTGACAAAAAACAAATCAATTATCACAATAATCTTAAGATCTCAACCTTCTTTCATGGATTTTGAGAAGGGGAGGAAGAGAGAAGGATACCTCTTTGTACTAGTCATGCTATTTGTTGGAGTCCCTTGGCAGTTGTCCTTGCATATTCTTGAGTCTCCTTCACACCTGCAAATATCACCACAAAACTTCCTTCTATCCTACCAAACTATCTTTGAGAAATAAGGGTTAGATCTAATTTCCTACCAATTCTACATCAACATGAAGCTTGAAAGGAAAACATTGAACAAGAATTTGGAAGAATATTGAATTGATTTAGAATAGATGAACATGGAGAAATAATTACAACCCCTACAATTTCCTTCCTTCTCCATAACCTAGACCTAGTCCTCTACCATCCATGCTTTTTATGCCCAAAATATTTGTAGTATAAAAGTGATTTCTAGCCCTTGATTCCTTGAGCATGCCTTTTCTCTCTAATTTGTCCCCCTTCTGCCCTTAATTCACCTCACATGCCTTCCTTTTATAGGATTTGGATTGCGCACCCAATCTCTTAACCATGAATGTGGGATTATGATTTTTGAATCTTTTTTATTATTTCCTTCAAAAACCCCACTTTACCTAGTTTTTAGGTATCAAACTTGATTTTCATTATTTCCAGGACAATTAATACCCATGTTAGGCATGTTTTTCCACTGTGTGAGTTATAGGAACTGAGTTTTGGCCCTTAAGTGGTCATGAAATTGGCCTCTTTAGAGACACAATGTCTTCAAACATTTCTTCTTTTGTGGAAGCAGTGGTCAAATGAGAGATTGAATCTCTCAATTGTTCAAAAAAGTTGAACTTCATGTTCAAGGAAAAATAGAAATATGTTTTCATACCAACATTGTTAAGGGTGTTAACTTTATTGTTAACATTAACCCCAAATCAATAATTATTTCATGTCTCCACCAATGGAATTGTTATTTTAGAGATTAGTGGTTTTAAGCAAGTTGTTTATTGGGTCCTCCATAACATTTTCCATGGATCACTTTTAGTGCAATAATGCTTTTAGTTTTCTACCATATCCCATTAAAAACACATGGGATTTAATTTTATTCATTCCCACAAGAGGAGGAAATTATAAACCTTATGGGTCTATTAAAACTCCCTTTCAACATACCAAATTCCTACACATGACACATGAGCAACAAGTATAAATGATATGGCCTAAGACAATGTATTTTTGTCATATCCATTAGAATAGGCCGTATAATCCATCACTGATGTACCGAATCTTGAAATTTTCACCATACTCAACTTGGAGGACAAAAATCCCTACTTAAGGCATGTGTGATGTCATAGGGGACCACAAGTGGTCCATGAGAATGCTGAGATGAATTTTATGTGTTAAGTCCCTAATAATTAGTGTTAAACCCAAGAACCTTCCCTCATTCACAACTCCTTAAAATAATGAGCATATCTCACTTATGCGCCCTTCTATGATGAAATTGGGAGAAAGGACACATGAGTTTATTTTCTATGCCTCACATTGGCATTCGTTTTTGTATCCACATATACATAAAAAAAATGTAGATGTATATGAAACAAATATAGGGAAAATTTGATATAAATTAGAAAAAATAAATCCGATCATAAGATATATAAGGTTGTAGAACAGTAGACCATTAGTGGATCAAAGGCTTCAATTCTTTCTCATTAATAGGAAACTCCAATGATTTTGCCTTAGAATTTGTAGTGATATAATCCATGATTGAGGGTCCCAACCCAAGACTATCAAAGATGCAATGATTTCTAAGGTTTTCATGTCTTTGATATAACATTTATTCTAGTTCTTTTTCCTTTAAGAGGGGGATATAATCCCCATTAACTTCAAGGGATATAACTATGGGTCTATGTATATGTAAAAAAATATTATGGAAATTACATTCCTCTCAAAAAACTTGATTGAATGTATACATAATTATATTTGGCCTATATGCATGATAGAAATTTGATAAAGATTCCAATATTAATATTTAATATCTTTTTATCCAACACTAATCGACATATGTTGCACCATGATATGATATCACAATTTGTGAGTGGGGGCTTGAAAAATATCACATATAATATTTTTTAAGAATTTCCCTAGTGAGATCTAAAATAGGTCAATAACTGAGTAGAGACTTTCCAACTTGGATTATAAATACTTTCTAAGAAAGAATTTAAATAATTATTTTTCTTTGTGGTTATATGTCATTAAAAAATTAAAATTATTATTTAGTTTAGATCTCACTTACTCTCATACTACTCAAATTTGATTGGGAATGCAATATTGGTTATCAAAAATTGAGGCATGATGCATTTGGTTACAATAAATTCTCCTTCTAAGGGAAATTATCTCATTAATGAAAAACTCCAATGATTATCCCTTAGAGTTTGTAGTGATACAATCCATGATAAAGGATCCCAACCTACTGTGATCAAAGTTAGTAAACTAAGGAACAATAAATTGATTATAAATAATTCATAGTTAGTAAAATAAAACCATCCTTGAATAAAAAACAAAAATTACATAGAACATACATAGATGTTGCTTAAACCATTTTTTTGTTTCTAATGAATTTTTCATTATAGTCCCTAAGTTGGCTATGTTGGCCTTAATGGATAAGAATAAACTTAATCATATATTCTTGATATAAGAGCCCCATTTATTATAAGTTGTGCTTTCATGCTATGCATGCTTGTTGAAGTTAATTGTGACCCGACTATTGTTATTTGACGTTAATTACAGGGACAACAAAATAAACCTAATGACTAGTGGTAAATCAAATGACTCTAGTTATTTATATTTTAATAGTTATATAAATAAAACTATTATATATGCTAAATAATATTACATGTAAGTAGTCATTATTATACTTATGGTTAATATAAGCTTAAATGATTGCTTACCTCACTAAATATTCATGACAAAGATTAAATAACTGGGTGCAGGTCTATCGGTCCAGAGAAAGAATATTTGTGTGAGTGTTGAATTACAGTGTATGTCATGATATGTTCTTGCAGTGGACAATGTTTGTGGTTGTGTGATATTGTATGCATTTTTTTACCATAATGTGAGGCAAATCAATATTGTTCACCGTGAAAACATATAGCCACATACAATTTTAGTAAGTTAACTATTCTAAGATGTATCATATCATGGATCCTTGCAACTAATGACTACTAGTAAATCTAATGAAAATAATCTTACATGCAATCATATTTCCTTTAGAAAAATAATTCTAAATAAGTACAATGACTATTATTGAGATGGGTTTGATTTTTTTTCATGTTTAGTCAATGAGATGACATGAGTGAGAAATTTAAAAAACATGAAGATCACTTCAATATTTTCATAGTTATTTTATGTGTACTTCACTTTTGTTGCATCTGCATACTAACCTGCTTCTATTTGTTGCAATGTTTCCAACTAGTAGAGAATGCATTTCATGTTGTTTTCAACTTAGTGCATATGCTACTATGTTTTCTTTCCCCTTGACGTGTCTAATATCAAAACTATATTCACTCAAAAATGAAAGCCATCTATCTCAACAGACATTCAATGTTTTTCTATCAAACAGATACTTTAACCCAATGTAGTCTATTAGCAACAAAAAATTCTTACATATCAAGTAATACTGCCAAATTTTAAGAGCATGAATTATATCTTCCAACTCCATCTCGTGTAATGCATAATTTTTCTCATGTTCCTTTAATTTTCTATATTCATAACATATTACGTGAGATTCTTGTGTTAGAACCCCACCTAAACCCTCCTTGCTTGCATTAGTGCATACTACAAAATATTTATGTGGATCAACAATTCTTAATATTGGTGTCATTGTCAATAATTGTTTCAATTTATCAAATCTATCCTGACATTATTGACTCCATATAAATCAGATACTTTCTTTTGAAGGGTTATTATAGGATGAGCTATCCTGAATTTTTTTTCTATAAATCTACGGTAATAACCTGTTAACCCCATGAATGATTTAATGTGATGTACATATTTCGGTATTGTCCATTCAAGTATTGTCTTGATTTTAGTAGGGTTAAATGCTACTCCTTCTTCTAAAATTACATGTCCCAAGTGTTGTACTTCTCTTCTATAGAAATCACATTTATTGAGTTTTTGTATAACTAACGTTCCCTTAAAATTTTCAAAAATTTTCAAAAATTATCCTCATGCTCTACTTCACTCTTTGACTTTATTAAAATATCATCAATAAATACCAATACAAACTTGTCCAAAAATTTACTTAGCACACTATTCATCATCTTCATAAATGTTGCAGGAGCATTTGTCATTCCAAAAGGCATTACTACAAGTTCATAAAGTTTGTATCTTGTTCGAAAAGTAGTTTTATGGATATGTTCATCCTTAACCCATACCTGATGATACCCTAACCCATGGATGATTTTAGGAGCTATATATAGCCCATGGGATATATTAAGGGGGTTACAAAAATTTCGTGGCCTATTTTTTTATATGGAAAAGTTTTTCTCAGCTAAAATATATTCATACAATAATTATTAGAAAAAAATAAATCCAAAGTGAATAGCCTCTCGTATATTAATGAGGAAAATGAAAAAAAAAGAATATTTTTCGCCCTAACAAAATCTCCCTTCAATCTGTCTTTCGCCCCCAATTTCTATAGAAAGTCTCATGAAATCACTCTTTCGCCCCTAATTTTCAGTAGTGGAGTCTCCCAAGGGTTATTTCACCCTCCATCTCCTTGAAATTTAGGCATATGGCTACATTCACTTGTATTTTAAGTCAATTTCACGTGATACCTTCTTTAAGACCTTGATTTCGAGAATTGGAGAAAAAATCAGGGGTTATTTTGTTCTATATAAAATCAATAGTGATTCATTATTCACTCACATCATAATACATTTGTAGGGTGAAGGTTCTGGTTGACGAAATTCCACTTTTCATTCTTAGTTTTCTTGACATTTTAATCTTCACATAACATCTCTATTGTTGAAATCTCAGGTCTTGAATGACTAGGACGTACATGCAATTTATCAGAGAATACAAAAGGCTCACGTCACTCTTTTTATCCAATAGTTAACGTTGTATTATTTTTATGCATTTTATCTACATTTACAATATATTATTATAGTGTAAATTTACCTTTTATCGCGTTTTTTTTATCATGGATGCTTATTGAGGCCTGTTGAGTTCTAGGGCACTATTGATTTTTAGGGATCATTTAGTTTTATTAGGGTTTTATTCTATCTTAGGAATATTGGTTATGTGAAAGTGTTATAGAGCTAAAAATTATATGATTTATTTTATGCCTTCTCATGTTTAAACTATCAACTGGCATTTATATTTTGTTAGTGGATTCTACTCTTGATGGAGAGACGCCACATGGTTTTTATATATTGAAACTAATTTTGACCTAGTTGTTTAAAATGTGCTTTTCATTAAAATCTTTCTCTGCAATTATTATTGGATCTAAGGAGCTAATGAGAGTGTATATGTTCATATTTTATGTTTGTTATTGTTGATGTTTGGGATGTTTTTAATATAAATGAATGCACACTAATTATAATGGTGGGGCTCCAGTGGAATGGTCATTATGTTGGTTATATACTTGTACAGTTTTCCAAAGCATACTGGTAGATTCTTTTATTGGTATTGAGAAGTTCATGATTGGTATTTTTTTTATTCGTATTGCCAAGTTTGTCAATTTATATGTGGCCTAAATTTGTTGGGTTTAGTAATTGTTTTATGATATTTTGTTTTCTGTAAGGGTCATTCATAAGTAAAATGTTTTTGGTAATTTTTTTTGATGTGTAATTTATATCAACATATAGAAATGGCTCTAGCTATGTATAAAAAATATATGATTTAGTTGGAACACGATACTTCATTTCCATCATGATTGTATATAATATGTACATGGAATGTTTGACATGAGATGTAGACATTATGTTATTTGATATTTATTCTTTTGCATTCAATGAGGATGTTGAAACAATTTTTCCATGTTTTTCATGCTTAAAAAAATTAAAAGGACCTACATACAAACACCTCCTCGGTTTATCTAAGAAAAAGTAGTCTTTAACAAAGTATTTCGAATGATATGTGTGATGATGCAATAATGTTCTTTCTATTCTTGTTAATGTATGTTATTATTTATAATAAACATTGCAAGTTTCTAACTAACTCCAAAAATCTAAATCAAACGACATAATTCATATTTCGATTGTCAACATAAGAAAGGAAAAAGTGCCATTCGTATCTATAAATAGATATTCAGGTTTTTTTTTTCTTAGATGGTATCTTAAAAATGAGTGATTTGGAAAATAATCATAATTAGGAATTCATACATTATATTAAGGTTGTGGGTCTCTATAATAATTGACGTTGTAATAATCGTTCATGGGTGCCATAATCACTCCATAGTGTAAAGTTCTCAATTCTATTAGTTTGTTAGTATGCCAAAATTAGGGTCCCCACATGTTCGGGACCATTAAGGGATGAGATAAAAAGTGGAGTCCCCACTTGCCCTGAATCTACTTAGTGTAGTTGTGTTTCACCAACACCTCTAGTTGTGAGTGAACCAATATTTGTTGTGAAATGTAAAATAAATCCACCATATCCTTATTCATGCATTTGTTCATTTGAGGATCTAAAAGTTGAGAGAATCGAGCTTTGGTATATGTTCTTCTATTTCACTACCTTAGTAATATGCAAAATAAGAAATTGAGTCTTCTTAGCAAAAGATTCACCAATATGTTACAAGGTTTTATAATTTAATGAAATATTCACCAAGGTTTTACAATATTTTATAATTGAGTGAAACATTCACCAAGATTTCACAATATCTTATAATTTAGTGAAAGATTCGCCACGATTTTACAAGATTCTATAACAGAATGAAAGATTAGCCGAAAAGGTATATATACATATTATATTATTGATAAAATAGCCTTATATTTTTCCTATATATTAGGGATATTATCCCATTTATTATACATATAAATTTTAGGGGTGTTCTTAAAATTATCCCTGGCCTGGGTCAATTATCAAGAAAAAATTTTCTCCACCAATCTGATCAAACATATCATCAATCTTGGGTAAAGGATATTTATTTTAGTCATCATATTGTTTAGTTTTCTGTAATCTATCCACATTCTGAAAGTGCCATATTTCCTTTTAACAAACAAAACCGGTGTGCCCCAAGGTGATACACTAAGCCGAATGTACCCTTTGTTAAGTAATTCCTATAATTGCATCCTTAATTCCATCAATTTTGGAATAATCATATGATATGGTGCTCGTTATATAGGTGTTGATCGACATTAGATCAATAGTGAAATCTACATCTCTCTTTTGCAAAAATCCTGGTATCTGTTTAGGAAATACATCTTGAAATTCGTTAAGGATACGAAATTGTTCCAACACCTTTTCTGACATTTCAGGCTCCAATTCCTTAATTTTAATGACATAAAGTTGACATCCATTCCGAATAAACTTTTTAAGTTGTATCGATGAAATTTTTCGTGTACATATAGGTCTATAAATTCATTTACATTATGATATTTACCTTCCTCATCTACACAATACAAATTTTTATGCATTAGAGGAAATTTGGGGTCTAAAATGGGCCTTATAAGAACGCGAGCCAACAATAAGTTCTTGTGAGTTGGAATTCAAGAACCAATAGAATTTCAATAAAATGAGTCAACCATAATGGTTGAAGTGAGATATTTGTCAGAGAAAAAAAAAAAAAAACCCTCTACTTTTTTTGTTTGTATTTTCGACATATCTCCCTATGGTTTTACTCAAATTTCGATCGGGAGAGCTCATTGGATGCATAATTTGATTCCGCATCCAACGAGTACCCACAATGCATACTTTTGATGGACTCTACCATCCCAAAAACAAGAAATACCTGAAAAAATGTGATGATGATATCATCATCACGTTTTTTCAGGTATTTTTTGTTTTTGGGGTAGCGGGGTCCATCAAAAGTATGCAGTGTCGATACTTGTTAGATGTGGAATCAAGTTCAACATCCAATGAGCTCTCCCGATCAAAATTTGAGTAAAAACACAGGGAGATATGTCGAAAATACGAACACAAAAAGTAGTTTTTTTTCTTTTTTCCTCCAAAATTAATAAATATTATTTTATTATTTTACTATTATTTTATTATTTTCACTATTATTTTATTATTTTCCTTCGGAGGTCCATTTTAGACCTCAAAATTCTTCTAAAGCAAAGAATCGATAATAGTTTTATGCCTTTCCAACCAATACATACCGATCAAGATGTCATGATCATAAAGGAAATATATTTAGATTAACTGAGGTATCCATGTCATTAAAAATCAGTCTGAAATCTTTAACTAACTATGTAACTTTTATTTTTACTCCATTTTCCAGTTGTACTAACGATGTAGTTTTCTGTTTTTCTTTACTAATTGTACATTTTTCAACTACTTTGGGTTCAATGTAACTTAAAATAGCCCCTGAACCAATGAGTATAGAAACAAATGTATTCAATATATCACCTTTTACTTCCAACATAGTTGATTGATGATCCGCATGTCGGTCTTCCAAAGAAGAATTAATTCTAGGTATATTCCTGGCTATATCATTGACAATAGAAGATTTCTGCAACATGTTTACGCTAGCCATTTTTCTTTTAGGATTTTGAGGACAATATATGTATAAGTGGGGTAGATTACAAACCCAACATTTAATTTCTTTTGAGTTGTTAGTCCATCCATCATTGGAGTTTTCGATACCCTTCATTCCATTGTTGTTAGTTGAACCTGACATGTTATAATTTTTGTTAGTATTACTTCTTATCCCTTTTCTGAAAGGAGAAGGTTTAAATCCCTTCCTACATTGATCCATCTTTTCATTCTTGTTGTTTTGCAAATTTCTTCTCAATTCTAATCTTTGTTTGAATAAATGATAGCACAATTTAGCTTTTCTAATTACTTCATCCATAGTTTTCAGGATATCAACTCAAAATTTTCTTTATAAGTTGAGGGTATAAATCTAATAAACCTGTATACCTTAGCTTTTCCATCCCTTAAGTAAGGTACATAACTTTGTAAATTCACAAATTTAATTACAAATTCCTCCATGGTTAATAATCCTAGTCTTAAATCATTGAATCCTTTGGCTTTCTCATCATAATACTCTTTTGACATATATATATATATATATTTTAATAATTTGTTAAAAAAATTCAAGATCAACTCTTTACTAGGTATATTATTTACACTTTTAGCCTCCTTCCACCATAAAGCATCTTTTTTGCTTAGCTGAAATAAAGGTAGACAGACTCTCAAATTATCATCATATCTGTATACTTGGAAATATCGTTATATATTTAGTAACCAAGCTTCAACTGCTTCTTCAGGTTCTCAATCAAACATTGGTGGTCTCAACGTTTTAAATCCGCTTTATAACTGCACTAGTTTTTCTTTTTGTATCTTCTAATTCTTTTCATCACCTTTCTTCAATTCCTGAGCTGTTATATGAATGTTATCCATACTTTCCTCACTGCTGCAACTTTTTAAATATCCTCTCTTTTTTTTTTCGGTACTGCAAAAATTTTGGCCATTTTTTTGTGTGCGTCTGTTCAACTTTTTAATATTAATTCATTATCTCTTCTTGATCTGACTTAGCACTCATCAATTTTATATTGTCAAGTTTAATACTTTCCATGTCAGCATTCAAACTTCTCAATGTTTCTAGCATTTTTTATTGTATTTTAGCATTACGTTATGTCCCCAGTTCTAGATAAACAGTAACATTTTATAGTGCTAACATACCTTTCGGTACTATCTCTTCTTCCATGTTTTTTGTTGATTCAACCATTAATACGTTTTCGTGTAACAATATTCATTCATTTGTCATTTTTTTTATTATGATCAAAGTATTCAATCATGTTAAACCACGCTTACAAAAAAAAATGTTTGAATGGTGTCCCATTAGGTCACAGTGTTTTAACCTTGCTCTGATACCTTTTTGTAACAAACCCAATGTAAAAGTAAAAAAAATTTAGATTCATTTTTTTTAATCTATAATGTCTACGATACTTATGGGAAAGTAAAACTAAACTCTTCGCTAATTCATTTCCAAGTTTTTACCAACGAAGAGAACGTTTTCTATTATCTTAGCCCTTCACTTACGTTGCAGACTAGACTGGGAGGTTAACTAGGAATTATTTAGTGATACACTAACCTATTTATTCTTATTTTATCTAAATGCGGGTACACTTACCTTAACCCTAGAATATTCACAATTTTTAATGAACATTGCATACTCCAACAAACTTTGCTTGTCCTTTGGCAAAAGCTTAATAATATATATATTTTAACTCAAGAGTGGAGTTGTAAAGTGCATTTAGGTTTGGAGTAAAGGATTACAGATGGCATCATCGATGCTTTAAGACAAAAGTTAGGGTTGACTTCCCTTATTTGTTGTTCGCCTGAATTCTAGTGACAACTCTGTGTAGTTGTAATGTCCCTAAAATCCGTAAATAAAAAAAATTGTAGGACCAAAAATACTGCTAAGATCTCAAGGGACATCTTTTCTTTACCTCGGAATTATAAACTTAATAAAGAACTATTCCTAAATTCTGGTTATGTTTTCCTTTTATATGATTCTTATGCGACGATGATGTTTAAATGTCATTATTTTATATTCTGATGTACTTTCTAGTTATGTACATGTTATCTGGATTACTCATGCTCTGATATTATTTTGTTCATGTTTGATTTCATATTACATTATATAGTATCTTATTTTGATAAACGACGAGGCTAACTTATCTCTGTATTTAAATGGGAGGAGTGGGGGGATTTTTCCCTAACGACTCAATCGAAAAGGTAAGGAAATCCTACGATACTGGGATTACTTAGTTCTTGTGAACTAATGCACGACGTATCTATTCTTATTGCAAGTAATTTGTCGATAAACCTATGCTATGTATGTGTGATGAATAAAAATAAAGGACCTAGCACATAAATCTTGCTAGTCCTCAATGCTAAGGGATTTGTCAATGTATTAATACCCTATGCCCAAAGCATGAGCTCAAACTATAGGGGAGAGTGTTTAAGACTCAAATGTATATGTGTGAAGTTCAGAAACTATAGAGTAGAGGGTTTTGATTCAAATTCTAGTGGAGGATTTCTGACATTATTAAAGAGCCCATGTGAAGAGCAGCATGGATCCTCCATGATGGCACAAGCCATAAGCTTCTCTCTAGGGTTTTTGCATCCCATTTTGCATTGTTTTTCATTTGGAGGTAATAGGGGGAAACTACACCATTTGAGTTGCATAGTCTGTGTTGATAGTTACAGTGCTATCGCAAATATCTTCCACAGGTATGAAAGCATCATCTAACATTTAACTCGTTTTCATTTTCATTTTGTTTTGATAATGGTATGCATACTTCTAATGGCCTCTTGGTTTTTTTTTGCCAGTATGGACGAGAGTGGGTGCTTTGCAACTATGTAAAAGGAAGGAGGTCGACAATGTTTTCTCTTGGGTAATCCCATATGATAAGGTCCTTTACCCAACTGATTGGTCATTTATGGGGTTGCATGCTTTCTCTGTGTGAAGTTGTAACTGGACTCCCTATTGGGATTTGCCAAGGTTTGGGGAAAAGTGATAGTGATACTTTAGTTTTTAGTCTGTAGGTTTGGATTTAGTGGTTCTCATCCCATTCGGGCATTTTGTGCAAAGAAACATCTGTGTAATATTTATAAATATGTATTGGATATATGTAATGGTGTTTTTGTCACTAGTACATTTCGATCCAAAATCCGACGGTTTTTTCCGACGTCGCGTGGATTTCTCTTTTCAAACTCACAAAAAATCACAAAGATTCTTTTTTTTTTATAAATATGGCCACAAGCGTCGGTTAAGCGACGGCTTGTCTCGTAACCATCTCATAACCGTCGCTTAACCGACGACTTGTCTCATAACCGTCGCTTAACCGACGGCACGCTAGTAAAAAAAAAATCGTTCAAACAAACAAAAAAAAGCGCCCAAAAGTCAAAAGTCACATAGGCGCCAAAGGATTCACCATTTTTCCCACACAGGGGAGGGAAAGTCCAGGTCCTGCCTCGAAATTGCTTCGCCTTGCATGAATGAGTGAGGATACCGTGAGAAGGTTGTCTGTTTGGCCTACCTAATGGAAACACAGATCGCACAGCTCATGAACAGATCACACAACTCAACAGATCGCACAGCTCAACAGATCGCAGAGCCAGGGGTCCAATGTACTCCACACGCACTTCTCTATATATCCATTGAATGTATAATGTATTCTTCATTCTATATTCTTGCATGCAATGCTTATGTGTGCTTGTTCTGGAGTCTTCCATGGAAGAGAATACAGTCTCGCTTCGATTCACAGGTTTGGTTTCTGAAATCATCCATGTTTCTCAGAGCATATACATCTTGTTTTATATTGTGTGTTGTTAAATGGGTTTAGGCTTTTACTTTGAGAAATTGCTGCAGGTTTGGTTTCTGACTTCATACATGTTTCTCAGAACATAATGTAACCTCTCGTTTCATATTTTATGTTGTTGTTAGGCTTTTACTTTGAGGAATTGCTTCTGTATTTTTCTGAGCATAAGGTAACCTCCTGCTTTTATATTGTATGTTGTGCAATGGGTATAATCTTTTTCTTAGAGGAATCAGTGTTATATGCCCTGCTTGAGGTGTTGGCAACAGAGCAGAGTATAACTCCCAATCAACAGGGAGGATCAACAGAGAAGGATGAGCATTTTGGAGTTTTAGTGCAAAATAGGGCTAGAATTTTGAGGCATCATGGAAGAGTAACGCCCTTGAGATAGAACACCTTTGAACTGACATTTGGGACCGCTATAGAAGGGGCAATGGATAAAAGAGGTTACAAAGAACAATTTTGAACAATTGAACCATAGATCCCTGATGTTGATATTTATTGTTTTTTATCCTTACTGTCC
>LPNX010848231.1:4985-21163 GCA_001517045.1 Pseudotsuga menziesii
AATAGGAAGGTATTCTCTCGACACAATTTATCAGCACAAGTCTTCTTCTCTGTATCATATGGATCATCATCAAATCATCTTCATCTTCAAGTCATGTTCATCATCTTCATCATCTTCATTTTCAATGGCATCTTCATCAAGTATGGATCATCACTGGATCATCATCAAGTTTGGATCATCACTTGATTTGGAGCATCACTGGATCATTACTTGATCTGGAGCATCATTGGATCATTACTTGATCTGGAGCATCACTGGATCATCATCAAGTCTAGATCATCACTTGATCTATATCTTCATTGGATCATCATCATCATCACTACTTCTGCTATCTAAATCAAATGGTGTTATCTCTTCATTCTTCTTGTCATAGGAAGTTCTACAGAGCCAGCCCTTTTTCATGTTGGTTGTAGGCCTGGCCTTCATGTAGGTCTTCATCTTCTTCATCACTTATATCTGACCCAGTAAAAAAGGCCCACCTAGCACTTACATCTGACCATGGCAGGAACACATCGACCACCATGTTAGAAAGGCATTCCCAACCCTCACATTGGACCATGGGATGAACACATCAACCATGTCAAAAAGGCCCAACACTCACATCTGACCATGGGATGAACACATCAACCATGTCAGAAAGGTGTAGCACTTATATCTTACCATGGGATGAACACATCAACCATGTAAGAAAAGCTCAGCACTTATATCTTTCCATGGGATGAACACATCAACCATGTAAGAATGGCTCAACGCCTATATTTGACCATGGGATGAACACATCAACCATGTTAGATGGGCTTAGCACTTATATCTGACCATGGGATGAACACATCAACCATGTCAGAAGGGATATCAGCTATAGGATGAGTATTCCTTGTAACTAACCAAGTGCCTCCATTGTCCCAGAGAATGGCATCTGAGCACTAAGCTGAGTATTCCTAGTAACTCACCAGGTGCCTCCATTCCCCCAGAGAATGGACTCTCTGTACTAAGCTGAGTATTCCTGGTAACTAACTAGGTTCCTCCATTCTCCCAGAAAATGGCCTCTTAGCACTAAGATGAGTATTCTTGGTAACTCACCAGGTGCCTCCATTATCCCAGAGAATGGCCTCTCAGCACTAAGTTGAGTATTCCTAGTAATCGACCAGGTGCCTCGATTCTCCCAGAGAATGGCCTCTTAGCACTAAGTTGAGTATTCCTGGTAACTGACTAGGTGCCTCCATTCTCCTAGAGAATGGATTTCAACACTTATATCTGATCATGTGGGAACACATCCCTCAATCACATCAGAATGGCTCTACATTGATCATGCGGTAACACAACCCACAATCACATCAGAATAACTCTGCACTGATCATGTGGGAACATAACCCACAATCACATTAGGGCATATCTTCACTTATATCTAACCATGTGAAGCTCAAGATTCAACCATGTTAGAAGGGATAGAACACTTACATTTGACCATGGAAGGAACCAATCCTCTCACCATGTTAGAAGGGCCCATAGACTCATCACTTCGCTTTGGGAGGAACCTCGATCTGGAGAACACCAAGCTTTTCCCTGAAGTACTCAAACTTTTGTCTAGCTAATGGTTTGGTTAACACATCAGCTATCTTCTCATCCATCGCAACATACTGGAGCTTCCCTACTCCTCTTTGCATTATATCCTTGATATAGTGATATTTTATATTGATATGTTTCAGCTTGTAATGGAACACTGGGTTCTCTGAGAACTTTACACAACTCTGGTTGTCGCAATATATGTAAGTAGCATCCAACTCGAGATCAAACAAATCACTTAGTAGCTTGAGCAAGTTGCAACATACTCTGCTTCGGCTGTACTTAGTGCCACACAAGATTGCTTCCTCCTAAACCATGAGATCATACTTGATCCCATACTGAAGCAACAACCTCAAGTGCTCTTCCTATCAATGGCACTTCTTGCCAAATCCAAATCCACATAACCCTCCAGGTTAATGTTTTGATTCACCTCATACTTGAGCTCATATTCAACTCTAGCCTTGAGGTACCTCATTGCATGCTTTGCAACCCGTTATAGCTGATTTCACCACTCCAGGTGAATCACACTTTGTATGGCCTTCCCCTGTCCCACTGTAGACTCCTTAGAGCTCATGGACCATTTTTTTTCCTTTGATGTTTCCTTGACCATCCCTAAAAACATGTGAAAAATGATACACGTGAATTTTAAAACTATAATCACGTAAATACGCGGGTTTGACCACTAAAACCACGTACATCGGGATGTGTACAAAATCCAAATCTTTTTGGAGTTTTCCTTGACATGGATTCGACTCATTTGACTCCTGGCCTTCCATATGCCTTGAGATCGCTCAGATTTGACCTTTTATTACCCCTTTGAATAACTATATAAGGAACCCCTTGGTACATTGAAGGCATAAGAGAGAATTGAGAGCAAAGAAACTATAATCCATTGTTTCCAGAACTTATGCTTGAGTCTGCATTCCTTTGTCCCTTGGAGCACTTTTGTGTTCTTCCCAAGATTTCCTTTTTCTTGTGAGCTTGCTATCTAGTGATGGAGGATTGAAGTGGTGGAGAACCAAGTGGGGGATTCAGTTTCTCTGGTTCGCAGATGTGCCGTAAGAGGTTGTATCTTGTAATATTTGATTTATATTAATAGAAATATCTTTTCCTGTCCAATAATGTGTGTTTGAATGAATATTTTATCCATTGGATTATGTCAAATACTTATACATTATTGATTATATATGTTAGAATATATCTCACACCATGATATATAGAATGCTTGTATTGTTTACTTGTTGTTAAGGAAGTAATCTATCAATTCAAGCTGAAGTTGGAAATCTCAACGGGGATCTACTTAAACCGTCCGGAATAAGGTACGAGGTCTGATCCTTTAGTGTTAGACATTTAATTTCTATTGCATATTGGAAAGGATTCATTTTTGGAGTCAAGATATCTGTTGTGGTACCCCAAGCCATAGGAATTTCTCTCCGTAATAGAATTGGCGACTCCGCTAGTTGTCCTTTGGGGGTTGTTTTCTCGGCATTCAATGAATTTGAATTTATCTTTCTATCTTGTTTCTATGTTAGGTCTGGGGACATGTATGCCTAGTAGAGTCTAATTGGTGTGAAGTTTGTCTCAGCCTGTCTATTTGCCTTGATTTTATGCACATTTCTTCCTATACGTGGGTTTTTAACTCACAGTTGCGTATACATGCAGGTTTCTCTTCGATTTCCGCGTATATACATGGGTTTACAGTGAACAGTCGCATATGCCCTTGTTTTTTCCTTTTTTTGGAAGTTAAATGGTTGCTGGGTGAATTTTGATATTTGTTGAGTCTCCTTTGGCACTGCGTAAATCTGTTTATACCTCTGTTTCTGACCAGAAACGTTTTTTTTTTAGGGTAATTTTTTTCTTTTTTAAGAAGGTTCTTATCATGGCATTTTCAATTTTTTGTTTGAGATTAGTGCATTAGATTTACTTTACCTTATTTATTTGCTTGAGTTCTATTTATGTGTGCTTGCAGAGTCTGGGGGTTGTAGAATCATTCTTTTGCTTTTTGCATCTCATTTTATTTCAAAAAGTCCAAAAAACATTTGCTTATCATCATGCATTGCATTTTGCATTTTGCATTGTACTTGCACTAGATTTTCTTTGGAGTATTAGTTAGGACTTCATGTAGGAAAATTTGCATTCAGCATTTGAAGAAAAATTGTGCATTTCACGTAGTAGCATACCCTGTTTTCATGGACACAATGCATTTGCATTTATTGTTAGGTGTGCATTTTACTTCATGTTGCGTCATAACACCATTAGTTGCATGACCATATCCTGTTCTTGAGTAATATATCCAACTAAAATCAACACTAAATTAAAATGAAATACACTCTTTTCTTTTATAGGGTGCACCAACAAGCTTATGTTTTAGGATCTTGGAATAGTTCATTGTAAGTCAATTCTCCAAGATCACTAAACAACAACATGTATATGTCTGTCGAGGCGAGTGTGTGAAATATTTGATATAACCAGTGTTTCTCAGGATCCTCCTCTCAAAAGGGAGTTAAACATGAGGAAGTGTGAGCGATTATTGATTGGGATGACCCCTAGTCATAACTGAGTAGCACCAGAGATATTTCCAGGATTGTATTCATATATGGCAGCTCTTTTGAGAGTTTTGGGCTTTGCTACCCCGCCCATACGGTCAATCACGCTTGTGACTATCTTCCTGACCATTGATTATATTGAGGTGACTTTAGTGGCCTTAACTAGGATATCAAGGGGGTACTTCGCATGGGTTATTCTACGGGTGTCCCGGCCAGGTTGGGGTTGGATAGCACAGTCGCTTTGCCCGTTGAAACTGAGGGCCACAATAATTGGTTATGTACCTCCGCTTGTTGGGTATGGGAGTCTCAAGCCTCTCCTAGGTGAGACATACCTACTTCATTCAAGAGCTCACTTATCCAGCCCTTGTTTGCTTGCATTTGGCTTTAGCTTTTTTAGTGATTGCTCTATGCATGATAGTTGGCCTAGGGTTTACGTAAATAGAGAGTCTTTTTCATTTTTTGAGTCATTGTGGATGCGGGTGTGGCTCCTTGCCGTTCTCGTCATTTAGCAGGGCTTCCACCTTCTACTTCTCCTCCTCCTTTGGGAGAGAGACCTGGATAGTCCAGAAAGACTATGTCGCACATTGATTCACACACCATGGGAGACTCTTTATAGGGTATTCTTGAACCACCTCCTACCGTTCGTGTAGATGATGGATATTTTACTCCAACTTAAGATCCTTCACCCGACTTAGCTGAGTTAGGTCCTGTGATTTTTGAGATAGGAACCATGCATGATAGACCTACTAACTATAGGGTTGACTCCCGATTGACGCATTACCGGTATGGCATGCCGAAAGACGCAGAGACTCATTTTGAACCCGCCAGCACCAGCTATGGTAGTTATGGTATGACTCGTTTTCCTACACATGATTTGGCATTTCATGTCGAATCTGACTTCGAGCCTAAAACTATGCCTGGGGGCACTCTCATTCCTTACCATGCGGAGAGGTTTGGGAGCACTAGTCACATTGCACCTTCCATCCCAGTGGTGGAAGTTACATCATATATTTCTCCTAGGTCTAGGGTTAGTGATCCTATTAGGATACTAGATCCGAGACAAGTGACGGTAGGGAATAGTACATACTTGATTACTCAGATCCCTTCGTCCTCTGTCCCTAGTTCTTCAAATGTCCACCCTCCACCTTATTCACATGGTCCTTCGAGTCAGCACATGGCTACGATTCACGTCTATACTGCGGTTACTAGACCGATTGTGTCTCAAGTCCACATACCACCCATTGCTTCAGGAGGTTATGTTCGTGCTTCTAGAGGCCATATTACTACTTTCGGGGCATATATCCCTACTTTCGGTATGTATATTCCTACTTCCGAAGTGTATCTTCCTACCTACGGAGTGTCTCATGGGACATCGCATGCGATGACCTATGGACCATATTATGGGTCGTAGTACGGACAGGGTTCTTCACCTTATGGAGGCGGGTATCAACAACCTGCTTATTCTCCTAATTATGGCTTTGTAGCTCCTACTAGTCAAGGTCCACCTTACTATGGTGCTCACACACCACCCTATATGGGTCATAAGGGAGGAGGGCACTATGGCCAAGGCCATGGTGCTAACCAGAACTATATGAATCAGGGAGTGGTCCATCGACCTCATCATCCTAGGCTCCCTTTCCTCATGATGTTCAATCCTCCTGACTTGTCGAGATTGACAAACGATCCTTCGGCTCATGACCGAGCTTGGTCAGCTGTCCCTACCAAGCTTCCTTCGAACATACCTAAGTTTGAGGGCAAACCGGGAGAGGATCCGAGTGAACACGTTACTACGTTTACCTATGGTGCTCTTCGAATTCCTTACATTAGGACTTAATATATTTGAGACTATTTCAACGCACCCTCACAAGGCCTACTGCGAAATGGTATATAGAGTTACCTAGGGGTGCTTTCACTGTGTTCGACAACCTTGCAATGACTTTTCTTAATCACTTCTAGCTACCAGTGTGTTATGACATTGGTACTGAACTCTTGTCAACATTTTAGCAAGATAAATCCACACATATATCTGATCATATTCAAGAGTGGTGTAGGTGGAAGCGATTAATCAAAGCCTTTATACCACCAGAATTCCTCCTCGAGTGGTTCCTCAAGTTGTTATTGCCGTATATAGCGAAGGATGTGTCTACATCCAGAGTGCAGAATGAGGAACAACCGATTTTTAGGGCGTAGAAACTGGACTTGATCTATGCTCAGTCCGATTTGTTGTATGATATTATTCCCAACGCTCTGTGTTCCAGTTTCGACCCCAAATCCAAACCTGGACCACATGCCGATGGCATTGTGGGTTGTGTAAGTGAAAAACCTGTGGAGTCAGTTGGAAAACAAGTTAGTCAATTGTCAATCAACCAATCTTCTTCGGGAAAAGCTATGGCTTTGTATCAACCCGCAAAAACGACAAATGTACTTTATGTGCAATCGTCGGACCAGAAGGGTAACCAGTAGCCCAGACGGAATAGAAAAAAGGGTAAAAATAATCGTAAGGGTGGGAATAAGAATGAGAATGCTAGTAATAATGACAAGAATGGTCAGAATGCTTTGGGGGACAAGCAAGCTAAATGTAAGGTTAAGTTCCCTTTCAAGTTATGTAAGGACGATCACCTCAATTACTTGTGCCCTCCTATTGAGGAAGCTTCTGGATTCTTGGCATAGGGACCAGGTGTGCTAACTAAACCTTTACCGCATAATCAAAATATGAACTAGAAGTCCCATGACCAGTTTGGTTATGATCATGATCTGAAGAAGACTAGTGGTCGTGGGTGCATTAAAATGGTCCGCGCTGCGAAAGTTGTGATGCGTGCGAAAGATTATAGTTTGTCGCAACCCAGCCCAGGAAAAGAACCCAATCCACCAGGGTCCCCATTGCCTATTGAGAAACCTGTGGATAAAACTAAGGTTGCACCTTGCATTCCTAAGGGATTCCTTAAGTGTTCAGGGCATAATCCAAAATACCGAGTCACCCAGAATTATTCAGTTGTCGAGGATTTGGGCCACACTCCTTGTGCGCTGTCTGCATTGGAAGTGCTTCAGGTTGTCCTTCGGAAAGGAAGGCGTTGCTTTCTGCCCTTGGTGTGAACGATGATGATTATTCACTTGTGATTAAATTTGAAATTGTAGGACTTTAGCCTCGCTTTCCCCACTATGATCATCAAGCGTACTATGATTGACGAGGGAGCTGCTACTTCTTTGATGTCTTTATCCTGCTGGAAGGGTCTGGGTTCCCCTGAGTTGTCTAAATCAGCGACCATGTTAGCTGCAGTCGATGGGAGATATTTTAGGCCACATAGTATCCTTCCTTCCCTTAAAGTCCATTTGGGAGGGAAGACCACTGCGATAGAAGTTGAGGTGGTTGATGTGCCCCTTGACTACAATCTCTTGCTGGGTAGGAACTGGGTGTACAATATGCAATCCGTTGCTTCTTTATTGTTCCTCGTTGAATGCTTTCCACATAACGGGAAGATTGTAACCATTGATCAAATGAGATTCAATAATCCATCTGTTATCGCATCTTTGGGAGCTTCGATCCTGATTGTTGAACATTCTCAGTCGGCAATTGGGAGTGTGGGTGTAGGCATGTATCCATCCATTATGGGGATCTTTAGTTTTTCTGCACTGATCCTCGTGGTAGGATCTAGTTTCGATGAGGCTTCGACATCTATGAGATCGGTGTATTTTTGCAAGAGTCATATGGAAGATCCTTGGATTCTTCCTGCACCGAGTACTTTGAGTGAGCCCGTCGTGACTGACATGCTGATGCCTGAAGCTATGATAGCTTATCAAGCTAATCTCAAGTGTGCTGCAGAGCATAGTCCTTCCTCTTCGTAGACAAAGGAGGAATACCCTTATGTGCTGCCGGCATGGGAAGTACAATCTTCTCATGTGCAAGATTGCCTTGATACAATTTTTCCTTCAAATGAAGTGGTTATCGAGGCTATGTCAGGAGTTTAGCCACCATGGGAGGAACTCCATCATAGATCGTATTTTCTTCCAGAGCTTGGCTGCTTAGAGCGTGAGGATTTTAGGGTGGTTCTTAGTCAAAGAGTTGGTAGTCCTATGGTTCCATTAAGCTCTCTTGGTCCGATGGCTAATGGAAACATGGAAAACATATCTTCAATGATTCCTATCAACATCTCTCACAATCTTGGCACGATAGAGAATCTCTATATTGGGGTGAAATGTTCCCATGCTGAGATTCTTGAATACACCGAGCTATTTAAGGAATTCCACGATATTTTTTCTTGGTCTTATGACGAGATTCCAGGTATTGACCCTCAAATTGTCCAACACGAAATTAAGACTTACCCCAATGCTAAGCTTGTTCGACAGCGTTTACCCGCGGTGAATCCTAGGAAAACACCCGCCATTAAGGAAGAGATAGAGAAGATGTTGAAAGCCGGTTTCATCTATCCCATTCCCTTAACGGAGTGGGTTTTAAACCCCATTCTGATGGATAAGAATCAGGGAGCGATCCACATATGTATTGATTTTCGTGATTTGAATCGTACTTGTCCGAAGGACAACTTCCCCACACCATTTATTGATCAGATTTTGGATGAGTGTGCAGGTAGCGAGGTGTTCTCCTTCATGGATGGCTTTTCCGGATATAATCAGATACAGATTAAACCTGAGGACCAACATAATACTGCATTTATCCGTCCTTCAAGAATGTTTGCATATTGGAAAATGCCTTTTGGCCTTAAAAACGCTAGAGCTACATTTGAGCGGGAAATGACCTTGATATTCCACGATCTTAAGTCAATTATTGAAGTATTTTTGGATGACCTCGCTGCTCATTCTTGTATGAGAATGCGTCATCCCTATCACTTGAGATTGGTATTCAAAAAATACTGGCACTATTCAGTTCGATTAAACCCTCATAAGTGCATATTTTGTGTGAATTCAAGTCGGTTGTTAGGATTCATCGTTTCTAAAGAGGGTATAAGGGTCGACCATTTGAAGGTTGAGGAAATACTTCAGTTGTCTCCCCCAAAAAATATTCATCATCTTCATTGTTTGCAAGGCATGACAAACTTCTTACGAAGATTTGTTGTCAACTTTTCCAATTTGAATAGAGGCTTCATGCGTCTCTTGAAGAAAGACACCCCCTTTTATTGGAATGAGCAAACCCAGGAGTCCTTTGTGGCACTCAAACGAGCCCTAGCAATGGCCCCAGTGATTAGTCCCCCGAGCTATAGCCGTGATTTTCTATGATATGTGGCCGCGTCCTTAGAGATGGTTGGTATGGTTTTGGTTCAAGAGGATGAGGAGCTCCAAGAGCATGTCATATATTATCTGAGTTGGAACCTTATTGACGCAGACTCTGTGTTATTCTCATAACAAGAAGCTTTCTTTATCTACCGCACATGCGGTTCAGTGGTTGAGACATTATATTCTCCTTTGATAGACCTTGGCAGTGGCCCATGTCAATCTGTTTTAGTTCATCCTCACCAGAAGGATGATTGGGGGAAAATATAATAAATGGATTGTCATTCTACAAGAATTCGATCTCGAGTTTGTTTCAGCAAAATCAAAGAAGTCTTTAATCTTTGCAGAGCTTATATCGGATTTTTCGAGCGAGGCCGAGCAGTTGGTTTGTGAATATACATTTGTCGATGAACACATATTCTTAATCTCAACATTAGACCCATGGTATGGGGATATCATAATACATTTACAAACACTAAAGACGCCCACTCACCTCTCATGAGAGGAATGACAATGATTACGTCAGGTCTCTAAGAAATACCTTATAGTGGATAACACCTTGTACCATCGTGGGTTAGATTCCATTTTACGATGTTGTTTAACTTATGAGGAGGCTAAGGTAGTGATGAATGATTGCCATGGAGGGGCGTGTGGTGGTGATTTATTTGGGATTTCTACAGCTCAAAAGATTTTAAGAGTGGGTTATTTTTGGTCGTTGATCTTTAAAGATTGTTTTGATGTGGTCAAGAGGTACCACCCTTACCAGGTGTTTGCACATAATATGCACTTGAAACCTACCCCGTTACATCCCATTATCACCGCTGGTCCCTTCACTAAGTGGGCGCTCGATTTTATGGATTGCAACCTAGCTTCGACTGGGGGGCACCGTCATATTATAGTGGCTGTTGATTAATTCACGAAATGGGTTGAGGCTATGCCTATAGTAAAATTTGATGGTGAGACAGCCGCCCACTTCATATTCAACCAAGTCATTATTCAGTTTTGGATTCCGAAAGAGCTTGTCACTAACCATGACTCGCACTTTCAGAACCGTATGATGGAAAAGTTGGCATTGAAGTTAGGGTATAAGCACGAACATTCCTCTTCTTATTACCCTCAAGCGAATGGACATGTAGAGGAAATGAATAAATCACTCAAATCCATTCTCCAATGAACCATTGCACAAACCAAGAACAATTGGCACATCATGTTATATCCTGCTTTGGGGGAATATCGAACCGCTGTTAAGACTGCCACTGTTTTTTCTCCATATCAACTTGTACATGGAGTGGAGTCGATATTGCTGGTTGAATGCGAGATTCCTTCGTTGAAGCTAGCTGTAGAACACTTACCAGACACTTCACCTTTGGAGGAGCATTCGGTTCACCTTGAGCAACTTGTTGAGCAGCGTCGGGATGCCTTGGTAGCTCTAGAGGTTAATAAGCATCGCGTAAAGGCCCAATACGATAAGTTTGTCCATCCAAGGGCATTTAGTGAAGGTGACTTGGTCCTTTTATGGGATCAACTGAAAGAAACCTTGGGGGTAGGGAAATTTAATCCTATGTGGTGTGGTCCTTACGTGGTCAAGTGCGTATTAGAGAAGGGTGCCTATGAGTTAGTGGATTACGAGGGAACGGCCTTGGTGGAGCCTATAAATGGGCTCTATATTAAGAAATACTATGCATGATCTTCAGCCAAGGATGCTTATTGTATATTAGTGTACAGTTTTGCATAGTTAGGTCTTTTTCTTATCGTGATTAGGTTTGTGATTAGTTTCCGTTTCTTTTGGCAGATGTCAATGGAATATTCCACCTACATAGGATTTTAGGATGGTGCAAGCCATCACACTCAACACTTAGCCTCTACTACTTGGGTGATTTATACTCCTATGGGTCAGGTACTGTCTTCAGGAGGTGTATGTCTACGGCCATCTTCCAACAATGTTGCTTAATATAGTGCCTTTATCAAGCTTCTACGGTATGCCATTTCACATGGTGTTCTCTCTCTTGAGGTACGTCTTGATTCAGAGTTAGTAGTGTCAAAACTCAATGGTTTGTACCATGTTAGAGATCCAATGTTATTGAGAAGATTCTTACGTGTGAGATTGTTAGAACGGCAATTTGACAACATTACATATATACAAATTCCAAGAAATAATAATCAAGTTTCTGAATCATATCCTAACTATGTGTTAGATTGGCATTTGTTTCATTCATAATAAATTAAGAACAAACACAATTTTTACTCATGTAAATAAATAAACCGATCACCATAAAAAGTTTTATATATACATCCAAAAATATGATAATACATAGTGTCATGATACAAAATTGGGGCTTTCGAGCCACCATCATATAATACATGGTCGTACAAAATGTCTACACTCCTAGGTGTCTAATCCTGTGGAGGAGGAGGAGGGTTGTGATCATGGAAGGTCACTACGGCTCTAGCTAGCCGTCAGAATAAACACACCCATGCGCGTGGCACACCCACCACCTACTGCTACATAGCCTCAGGAAAGTCCTCAACTTGCACCATGGGAATTCTATGAGTCAGTCTCACAAAGTTGGTATGAATGCTCTGGAGCATTTGCTCCACATCAACACCCATGATATCATCTCCTCTTCCCCTCCATCTATGATGAGGGAAGCCTTCTATCCACCGTGCTCCCACATCTGCACATAAATGCTAGATGTCACTATGTATTGTCACACAAAAACATGTCTTTTTGATTCCATAGAATCAAGAAAACACAAAAAAATTAAATAACTCAAAAAATTTTAAAAAGAGAGGGTCGAGATTCATTACCTATATCGCCATATGCCAACCCTAGTGATAGTGACATGTCTGGGTCCCCCCGAAAATCTATCCCTGCATAGGGGTAGTCATCGATGGAAACTATCTATCATTGCCACCATGGAAAGAAGTCAGCTGGATATGGGTTTTCCACCCTACCACCCCCCAGTCTACGCATAGCATCTGCCCAACGCCGTTGGGATAGATCTCGAACCCCGTGGAGAGGAACGTCCACTCTAGGGCTCAATCCTGGAACACGCTCGAAGAAAAATGTGCTCAAAATACTGCTGAACCCGAAGTTCTGCACTCTACCTACCTTACACTCACTAAGCTGATGTTTCATGTTTCTGAGTAGTGTAGTACTCCAATCGTAAATAGTGGGTCTCATGCACTCCACTACATAGAACATCAGAGGCCGTGAGGCCTAGTGGAGTGATGCTAAGCCAACTATCTTGCCCAGTGTCAAAAGTATGGCCTTTAGGCCTAGTACCTGTATATCATTGGTAGGGACCTAACTCCCCACCTTCTTAGTGTCTAGATAGCAGTACACTACAATGTACTCGTCGATAGTCAGGCCACCACCTGGCCCACCATGGGAACAAAGGTTCACCACCTCCCCTCGTCTAGAAGTCCCTGTAATGAAGTATATGTCCTCCACCTCTATGGTGAGGGAGATCCCATCTATATGGAAGGACTCCGAGTCTGGATGCCAATAATCCACCAGCATCTGTAATAGTCTTGGTTTGGCCCTCAAACCACCAAGACACCAAAACTTGTAGAGTCTGCATGCATGTAGATCCTCTTGATCCATTAGATCAGCCCTTACTGCTTCCTCTACTTCACCATGTTCACACTCTCTCCACTCTAGGACCATCCTGCACAAGAAATTGAAAATTTTCCCATTAGTTTATTGAAAAAATCGTATGCATGCCCTCATACGTGATTGTTTGAAAAACAACCATTTATGTAGATGGGTTCGAGGCTATTTTCTACGTATATCTAGCCCTATACGCAGAAAAAACCCCAATTTTCGTGTGGGCTGCAATGCCCATTTTGGGTTGGCCTAGAAAATTGATTAGACCATGGAAATTCATAAAAATTATATCAAAATGAAAGAGGAGAGCATGAGTAAATACCTGGAATAAACGGTAGTGGATTCTGTCGGCTGGATCTCCTGGAATTCGCTGTTGAAAATCAGAGCTCAAATGGGTAAAAGTTTCAAATGATTTATAAAAATTTTAATTTTTTACTATTTATAGAAATTTTTCAAAAAATTGAAATTTTTTACCCCCTTTCCTATAGTTTTGACATTTTCTAACTATTTTGGACCATTTTTTACATAATTCATGTTGTAGACGACCTTTTTCAGTGCCGTTTTAGCTATTGGATTGACCCGTTCATGCCGATCTTAGGTATCATGTCTAAACTGGCATATAGGTTAGGTTCACCACCGTTTGCATTTTGCATGACCTTATCACCATATCACCATGACCTTAGGTACAAACCCACTATGTTATGTTTTGGAACCTCCTTGTTGTTTTAGAAGTGGCATGATACGAGTGGTAGAGCTTCACCTTACATGGATACCCTTGTTAGCACATTATTTGCATTTGGTGCCCATGCCGATGTTTTCTCTTTTAGGGTGTGGGAGTCCATTTTATAGTACTGCCATGACATTTTGCAAGAGCTTCATTCTCCTCTTGATCTTATGCTGGCCTATTTCCCTCAGGATTACCTCATATCAAGTTGTGAATGCATTATCATGAGCTTTTCCTGTCTTATTGAGCTTTATGTTGGCTCCCCTGACATTGCGCTTCACCCATATAGCTCGATCTTGTCTCATGTCTAGCCATGCAGAGCCATTTTTTATATCCTGTGCAGCTTTTTTCCCTTTTTACCGGGAGGGGACTTTCCCCGAGTGTCGATATCCTACATATGTATCCTTGCATTGAGCATAGGTATGTTCCACTACTTGGAACTAGTTTGTTTTCCTTTATGACACTCGTCTCCTCCTATTATGTAACCATAAAGCTATTTTATTATTTTTTCAAGCTTTTTAAATAATTGAAAAAGTAAAAATAAAAATAAAAAAACCAAAAATTCGGACAAGGAAAGATGTTATCTGTGGCAGTTGTTGAGTCGTGTCGCCTTCAAACAGAGCACTGTAAATCACATCCATTGGTTGGGTTATAGTTTGACTTAGGAGTTGTACTCATTATCTGAGTTTATATCCATCGACTGGTTAAGCTTCAAGTCCCTATGGAGCCTCTGTCGATACCTCCTGTGTCGCAGAGATGTCCTAGTTTGTATATCGAGTCTATGATACCTTCATTCAGTCCCCATACAACGTTATGCTCTTGTTCGAAGGAAGTTGAATCCTGAGTCGACCATTCCTCAGTTCTCTTGACTTTGCATGTCGGCCATTCCGGATATAGTTATTGGTTCATGCATCTTATGATCGAGTCCTTCCACATTATACAAGTTTGCTGAGTACCTCATGTTGGATGATGGGGGATGCCTTATTGCCCTCCTTCCAGTGGATTTCATCCCATCGACTTTAGATCATTTATTCTAGGATTGGAATCTAGAGTCCTTTTGAGTGCCTTGAGACTTGCAGTCATCAGTGGCATATTCTCTCACCATCGACAGTCTTTGGGAATACATCAATGTCCCCTAATCGATGGATCCTCTCAAGTGTTCAACCTCAACACATCTATTCACACTTGTTAGTTTGCACTCTAGTACCTTGATTCCCATTTTCATTATCGATGGGTTATCTCACATCTACTAACAGTATACATTAATGATCGGTAATCAGACGACGGACTACTATGTTCGACCTCGCCACCTCTATTCGCATAGGAGGACATGTACTCATAGCGGTTTGTGTAGAAGACTTTCTAGATTGGTGGCATCTCTTATATGCTACCTCCTTGATCGTGCTAGTGTTCATGATATTTCAGCTCTCATGACTTGATTCCAGTATATGTCAGATATTTTCAGCCACTATGGATACCTTGATCTGTTATATATCTTCATCTATTATGGAGATCATGGTCCTTTGTATATCTTCATCATGGAGATTTTGATCTATGTATATTGTACATGGAGATGACCACTTATGTGATATCTTGTATCATGCCTATTCATGGCCATTATACTCTTAGGTATTCGGGACTGCTATATGTATTTGCAGTTATATGCAGAGTTGTATTATTGTACTATGCTTATTGGGTGGCTGGTATTCCATTTGGGATTCTTCATCACTCCACTTCTGGGATGGACTTATATTGTATTTCGGCCATCGTATGACCACTCTGACCTCACACATTAGGGGGCATCTGTTATAGCTTATTTCACCACTCCAGGTGAATCACACTTTGTATGGCCTTCCCCTATCCCGCTGCAGACTCCTTAGACCCCATGGGCCATTTTTTGTCCTTTGATGTTTCCTTGACCATCCCTAAAAACATGTGAAAAATGATACACACAACTTTTAAACCTATAATCGCGTACATACGCGGGTTTGACCACTAAAACCGCGTACAACGGGATGTGTACAAAATCCAAATATTTTTGGAGTTTTCCTTGACATGGATCCGACTCATTTGACTCCTGGCCTTCCATATGCCTTGAGATCTCTCATATTCGACTTTTCATTACCCCTTTGAAAAACTATACAAGGGACCTCTTGGTACATTGAAGGCATAAGAGAGAATTGAGAGCAAAGAAACCATAGTCCATTGTTGCCGAAACTTAGGCTTGAGTCTGCATCCCTTTGTCCCTTGGAGCACTTTTGTGTTCTTCCCAAGATTTCCTTTTGCTTGTGAGCTTGCTATCTGGTGATGGAGGATTGAAGTGGTGGAGGCCCAAGTGGGGGATTCAGTTTTTCCAGTTCTCAAACATGCCGTCAGAGGTTGTATCTTGTAATCTCTGATTTATATTAACAGAAATATCTTTTCCTGTCCAATAATGTGTGTTTGAATGAATATTTTATCCATTGGATTATGTCAAATGCTTATACATTATTGATTATATATGCTAGAATAG